>PVJD01003353.1:0-165799 GCA_004026545.1 Mormoops blainvillei
ACCTTCTGGGGACATAGAATTCTTGAATGTAGTTCACGGTTACTTAACCATCTCCATTGATAAGGAAACCATAAACTTCTGGAAATGACTACTGGATGTACTAGTCCAGACATGATATACCATCATCCGTACATCAAAATGAGACTCCATTAAATATCAGGTTAATTTGAAACTTTAATTTTTATTCTAGGTAAGCTTTCTAAGCATATGGAAAGTTATTTTTGGTATCAGGTTGACTTTTTTGGGGGGACCAGTTGTAATTCCTGGAACTTTTTCATTTTAATTGTTAGAATTGTGTTTATATTGGCTAAAATTGTGTATGTTATTTATAGCAGAAATTTGTAGCAGAAATTGTAAGTGCAGTCTTATCATTCATCATTAATATGTAATAGTTTCTGTAAATATTTCCAGATATAAATTAATTATCACTTGCCACCTGATTGCATTTCTTTTGGTAGCTTTTGCCAATTAATATGATTTTGATCATATTAAAAAAAAACCTTGTTGTCATTTGTTCTTTTGGAATATTTTATGTAGACTTTGACACTTAATGAAAAGAGATATACTTCATGAAGATTTACCTATTTACATATTTATGTCATCTGAACATATGACTCAGTGGCAAAACGTATGTACAAAGAAGAACTTTAAGTGAATCTATGCTTTTTATATTAGGAGGGTAAAGCAAATAATGAAAATGTGAGCTAAATTGCTGTGTTGCTATTTATACCTTTCTAAATCATGGAACCATGGTGGATTTTCAATTACATTTCTCATGTATCAGGCCAATAATTATGAAATCATTATTTTTATAACCATTGTTAATTGGCCACATGCATACTTTGGCAGTAAAATTTCATTCTTTTGAGACTGTATATTTAACATTAGGCAATTCTCAATGTCTTTTATTATTTTATTCTGTGAGGTGTCAGCTCTATAATCATGTTCAATAAAAGTGAGAAATAAATATATATGTGAACAAACATATGAAGCCCATTGAACAAAGTGAAGCCTTTAAAACATTAACAAATCTCTTAAACAATAGCCAATTTATTGTCAGAACCACTTAGGCATTGGGCAGTATGACTGAATAAGTAATTCAAATGCTGCATTTTATATGTTAGACACTAGTGTAATTTCTCATATATGAACCAGGTGTTTTCAAAGTTTATTTTGAAATAAATATATTCTGCTTACTGTAATGTAAGCTACATGAGGGCAGAGACTTTATTTTGTTCACTGTTAATTTCTAGTTTGGAACATAATAGTCACCAATTTTTTAAAAAATGAACAAGTTAATACTTAATTAGGAACACATTAACTGAGGAAAATATTTTAGTAAACACAGAAGAAATTAAATGTAGCTTTAATTTAAGGCAATATTTATGTAATATGTTTTATGGCTATAAGGTTAGGTGCATACTTTAAAGCAAGTATATTTTCTTGGTGTACTGCTCTTTTTACCATTAAATAATGACTATCTTAATCTGTAATAATGATTTTTTTTTTAGTCTTAAAGTCTCTTTGTCTAATGTTGCCATACTTGTTTCTTTCTACCTTTTCTTCCTTCTTTCCTTCCTTCCTCCCACCCCCCATCTCCCTTCCTCTTTTTCTACCTTCCCCTTGCTGCTCTTCCTCCGCCTCCTCTTCCTTCTTAGCATTGGTGTCTCCTTTTTCGTCCTTTTCATTAGTTTAATTTTGACCTTTTTGAGCCATCATAGATATCTTTATAGAAAATACTGTATAGCTAAATTTTTTTTGTCTGTTCTTTAAAACTGTATCTGAGAATCTGTCCTTTCACAGGCATATTTATTGCATTCACAACCACTTAGGTTGCTACTGCATCAGATGTATTTCCATCATTTATAGATATATATTTATTTAATATATTGGTATCAGGTATATTTAAATAAATATATTTAAATATATATTAAACCACATATTATATATATTTATTTATTTTTGCTTTTACTTTCTACTTTCCTAACTTCTGTTGGAAAGACTTGAGTTTTCTTTATTTCTACTCCCCATTCCAATACCTATATGGAAGTTTTATATTTTATTCTTGTCCTTTAGTGGTCAACTTTAAAACGTGAACATTGATACATAACTTAATATGATTTAATATTAATAGCTGCTCTCTCTCTATATATATTAATTAGAATATGTATATATATATGTTCTCTCCTATTTCAAATTCCAGTGGTTATTTTATTATTCTTAAAGTAATAGTCTTATTTACTATTATAGTAAATTTACTATTATTTACTATTATAAGCACAGTCGATGCTTATATAGATTTATAAATAATTGCTCATATCATTGCTTCTTGAATCATGCATCTTACTTGTGGATTTACTTTTCTTATCCCTGAAGCACATACCTCTTTTAGTTTTGGTTTGAATAATATGAAATTATCATTTTTGTGGGTCAAAATGCCCAAATACCAGACATTTCATTTGGTTCGACCTAAAAGTCATTTCAGAGAAGAATTGTGGGCAGTAAACTTTTTCAATCGGCTTATCTTAAAATGTTTCTATTTCACCACTACTTCTATATAATTTACTGGATATGCATTCCCTCATTGCTTTAAAAGCATTTTACTACCTTCTGGAATCATCGTTCTGATGAGAAGCCTGCTGTCAGTCTAATTGCCATTTACTTATAGATAATTCGTCTTTACTTTCTCATTCCTTTGTCGTTGAAGTTTTGAAGGTTTTCTATAACATATCTGGGTGTGGATATTTTTGTTTGCTTTTAAATTCAATGAGTTTGTTATTCATTTCAGTGAGTTCTATTTGGCGTCCTGTCATATTGGCCTGTTATTTTTCATTGTGTCTGATCTTTTTTTATGTTTTTTGTTCCTTCTTTATCTCAATAATTTTTTACTTTAAATAATTTTTTATTTTTCAATTACAGTTGACATGCAATATTATATTAGTTCCAGGTATACAACCCAGTGATTAGACATTATAAAACTTACTAAGTAATCATCCTGTTAAATCTAGTATCCATTTGACATGAGCCAAGACAGGCTGTTCATATGGAAAAGCCACTGGAAACAGCTTGCGTGGGTCAGAAAGTTGGGTTGGGTGAAGTCTCAGTGAATCACCAGGGCAGAGTGAACTGTGATAGCCAAGTTGATAGAAACTCAGATGTGGTACCTGCCTGCTGGCTCTGTGGCGGGGAGGGCTCAGGAAAGAAACAATGGTCTCTGCCAGTACTTCTCTCTGGAAGAAAGCTGCCCCTCCAGCTCTTGCCCTGATGCCAGACAATTCAGTTACTCCCCATATGTCCCTGGCATTCTTTTAGCTGCTGCCCCAGTGCTATGGCTCAAAGCTAGTGAGTCTGAGTAAGTCCCTGTGTGGGCCCTAGAAGAGGAATACCTGGGACTTCAACCACCCTCTCTCTCAGTCAGTCACAATCTCTGCTGGTTTTTACAACCAGAAGTTATGGGGACTTCACTTCCTGGCACTGGAACCCAGGGCTGGGGGTCTGATGTGGGACTGGGAACCCTCGCTTCTCAGGGGTGCTCTCTGCAGCCAAGATATCCCTCCAGATTTTAAACCATTACATGTGGGTGTGGGACCAGCCTGTTTTGTGTCTCTGCCCCTCCTACCAGTCTCCATGTGGCTTCTTCTTTATGTCCTTAGTTGTAGGACTTTGGTTCAGCTAGATTTCAGGTGGACCTGAATGATGGTTGTTCCGTGGTTTAGTAGCAATTTGATGTGGTTATGGGATGATTTGAGTACTGTATTTACCTACGTTGCCATCTTGACTGGAAGCCCTATCTGAATAATTTTAAGTAAACTTGTAGTCTCTTTCACGCTGTATATGATCGAGATTTTGGTAGTGACAATTTTCCTGTTGATTGAATTTTCTGACTCTCCCTCATGGTGTCTTGATTTCTCATTGAGTTTATAAATAACTTTCAACATGGGGCTCCCCCACCCCCACCTCTGATCCTTTGAGAGTTTTTTAAATGCTTGTTCCTCACTTCTTTTAAAGTATCCTCAAAGAGTGGTTTCATATTTTCTGGAATGTTAATAGTGCTTTTAGAACACTTTTTATATCAACGGCATGGTTTGTGGTACCTTAATCATGTGGATGTTACACATTTTAACCCTACACCCATGTGTAATAGGTACCTGGAGTTTTGATTTCTCGCAGGTGATTATTTTTAACCCAAGTTCCTGGAGAGGTGGCAAGCTTACTAACTGATTTTACAGCTAGTAAGGAGGAGTTATTTTAGTCTTTTCATGGAGGAGGCAGCTTTCTTTTTGGCTCCATGCCTCATATGGGATATCCAATTACAGCTCTCGGCCCTTTGCAGCCACTATGTCTTGTCCTACAGCGACACTGGAACCCAGTCCTGAACCGCCACTACCTGTGATTAAGACAGAAACTGCTGTTGGGTCAGTTCTTTGTTCTGACCTTGATTTCTTTGCTTATTGGCATATGGGGATCTACTGATTTTTTTTTTCTAGCATGGATATGTGGATATGTGTTAATTTTTTTTTGTTGATTTGGCTACTATTTACTCATTACCTGTAAATGTTTATAATGAATAGGTGATTCCTCTATGGCAACAAAGAAATTTCTGTTCTTGAATGTCCCATTGGTCTTAGATATTTTTGTTGTTGTTGTTTATAGTCATTTGGTTCTGGCCTGTTTCTTGGTTTGTCTTGGTGTTTCTTTGTTGTCCTTTAATTCTTTGTTTGACCTTTTTTGTTGCTTCCAGTTGGAGCTCTAACATTCTAAGTATGGTATTTTAAAAATATACTATATTATCTTAAAAATTTAATACAAAATTAATATATAATACGTATATAACAACTTCTCTTATATTCAGATGCCTTTGCCTGGTGTTTCCATTAAACACATGTATTCTTAGAGTTGTGAAACTCTAATTTGTTGAAAAGTACTCCCTTCCAGATGGGGACTTTCCCTGAGAAAGTTGACACAGATTTTGAAATGCTAAGTTTTCTTTCCTCATATTTGCTAAGAATGCTGAGATAAAGGATTCTGAGGTTAGTAGTCTCCAAAGAGTAATGCAGGATTTTAAAAGCAAGGTAGTCTAGAATGATCAACTGTTTTTTTTCTTTTTTACTCTTTCCTTTCATACATATATATCAAAAAACAAAAAGTGATAAAATCCTCACCTAAAGGATCATTAGGTCTTAAAGATGTTTTTTTCTTGTACAAATACTGTTTCTTTACACAGTGTTTTTTCAATGGAGAGTGCTAATTTTTAAAAGAAATGATAAATTATGGTCAGTAAGTCCTCCCTGTTCTGAGGATATTTTATTTACTGAGTCGTTAGAAAATTGATGAACCCTCTGTTTCTATTTTTATGGCCACTTTAAAATTAATTGGTAAAACCAGGTAACGAGAGTAACTCTGACAACAGAGCAAGGGTTGCAGACGCACACTTGCCTGCGCACGCGCACACACGCACGCACGAGCACCGCGCGCACAGAGTTGTACCATGCCATCAACGGCATTTTTATTTACTTTTTGTTTTTTCTGGCAACAGTGGAACATGCCCTGACAACCCACCTTCCATTATAAATATTTTAACAGCTAGGCAGGAGAGAGTCATCCTTTAGCGGCAGTCATATAATGTAATGCAGGATACACACAGCTGCAGCAACATTATGTAATTACTTAATTTGTTTTTGACAGCTCCCATTTGCAGAGGAGAGGAAAGTATGAACCATACGTGGGCAAGGCTTTTATATATAACCAAATTCGTTTGTCAGTTGTGAATATTCACACATTTTCTGCGGGAATGTCACTAAGTATGGGGCAGGAAATCAAAGTCAACATCGTCCTTTTCCTAGCATTGAAACAGCTCAAGATGTTTGCTGTCCATGGAAAGTTGAAGTAAAAACTCAAGTCAGCGTCTTTTTACCAAAGGGAAGAAGTAGATTAGCAAGCACTTTCCATCTGGAGTTATTTGGGTGGTGCAATGAGTTAAGAATGTGGGTAGGCCTGGTTTATCAAATGGAAGAGCTTATTTTAATGAGTAAATGGGGCCTAAGACAGGCCACCACATTTTTCTGAAGCCACCTTTCATAACAGTTTTGTGTTGGGTGGTGTGATAGCTCTTCCTGTGGTTTTTGTAACCCAACTGTGGGGGCTTAGGTTGCTTCTTATCAGGCACTTCTTAGGTAACTAGTGTAGGCGGTGGGATGTTCCCTGGACCCCCTGACATGCATCCCAAGTTGTCAGAGCCTGAATGTTTTGTGCAGACAGGGATATGTGATTGTGATCTGGGGTCTTTCAGGAGAATGACAGATCTCTTACCCCACCTGGACATTGGAGGGGTGATCCTAAACAAAAAATGCAGACAATTCTGTGAGAGGATGATGGCAACATCACCAAGTGGGGAGCACTAGGGACAATGGGATGATTTGAATTAGCTCAAAATTATCATCAGCTGTCAAAACTATCTATGGTTTCACTTATATGTGGAATCTAAAGAACAAAAGAAACAAACAAATAAAATAGAAACAGACTTATAGATACAGAGAGCAGACTGACAGCTCTCAGGGAAGAAGGGTTGGGGACCTGGATGAATTAAGTGAAGGGATTAAGCAAAAAACTCCCAACAGAGCATAAAAACCAAACACAAAAAACCTCTCATAGACAACAGTATGGTGATTACCAGAGGGAAAGAGGGGGCAAGTAGAAGAGGGTAAAGAGGGGATAAATGGTGATGGAAGGAGACTTGACTTTGGGTGGTGAGCACACAATAAAATATACAGATGATGTGTGAGGGGGCGCCCCCACAAAATGGAATTATCTTCTGGAGGGTGGACCCCTTATAGTATAAGCTTCCCCCACTAGGTAAGTGTTTTGGGAACCCACCTGTATCAGTGGGCCACTGGCATTATTGTGAGAGTCTGTGTTCAGCTTCAGTGAATATTATTTGAAGATTCTTTCAACGCATTTACCCATTTCATGCTGGGTGATTTACGAGTGCACCTGCCCACACCGTGCTGAGTGTTTCGCAGTTTTTAACCAAAAATGGCATGACCTCCATGCCCCAGCCTTCCTATTCACCTGACCTTGCCCCAAGTGACTTTTTTTTTTGTTTATTTCCTGGAGTGAAAAAAGTCCTCAAAGGGAAATGTTTTGCTGATGTGGAAGAGGCGAAACAAAAAAATGGCAGAAGCACTAAAAGGCATCAAAGCCAACAAGTTCAAAAAGTGTGTTGAGCAGTGGAAAAAAAAGTCTCTGTAGGTGTGTTGCATCAAATGGAGAGTACTTTGAAGGTGACTGAAGTTTAAACATGTAAGAATAAATACACAATTTTTAACAAATAAATTCCATTTTAGGGTGCCCCCATATTATAGAATTGTACACTTGAAATCTATATAATTTTATTGACCAATGTAACCCCAATAAATTCAATAAAAATTAAAAAATTAAAGAAATGTGCATCTGGATGCAACAGTTAGGTCTTGATTAAACAGATGTCTGTCACCTTAGGAAGATGGGATCAGGGAAGTTGATATCTTAATATAAATTAGAGTAGGGAATGATAATAAATAAAATATCATTATCTGTTAATATCATATCATAAGGGAGAGAGGAGAGAAACTAGGAAGAGCTCTAGACTGTCATTTACATGGTAGAAATCTGACCAAGTAGAGTTAAAGGTCTGTCTGCACTTCCTCTGTCCCTGATTACCTTGGTTCCTTCTGGTAACAGAATTCTAATGAGTAAAACCGCATGCAAATATCATAAGCAGTAATTAAAGGGAGAGTCTCATGAGGTCTAATTCGCTTCACCTTAAAGAATGTTCTTGGGAGGAGTTTGGGAGGATCTGTTGCAGAAAGAAGGGGAGGAATCCGATGTATGAAAAAGGAGTTAACTTGAGGCCGCAGGCTCTGGAGAGCTCCTGGTAATCTGATCTGTCTTTTCCTGCTTCCTTTGGCCAAGTCATGCAGCTATGTAGTTGCATACTCACATTGTCTTGTGTGTTCTACTGAACCGGAAGGAATTAGGACCTGGGAAGGTACAGAAATTCCCTTTCAGGTGTCTGGAGTACTTGGGGCCAAGGTCATGGTCATCAGGCAGCCTGTGGCTAAGATGGCTTTCCCTGCCCCTACCAGCTCCGCTCCGCCTCAGGCTTTCCGGACCAGACCTGGTGTCAGGATTATGCTTTAGACTGCCTAAAGTTGATACACGTGGGCATGTATAAACTGTAGGGTGCTGAAGGTTGTAGGGCACCTTTAGCCTCTCTTACTCGAATGTCATCTTATTTGAGTTTTCAAGGTCAGTCTTCCAAAGAGCACACATTTAAGCTATGGTACTTAAGGTAGAAGCCACCTTTCTCTACAGTCTTATCAAAATATTATTTCATACTTTCACTAAAGGTCATATATATATATGTATGTATTATATATATGTATATATATTTGGACTTTGGAGAGTGATTATACTTGGTGAATCTGAGCAACTTAGTATATTCCCATACCCATTTGTCTGAAGGCATTGGCAAGTTATAGATGAACTTACTGAAGTCAAAGGCCTAGGTTGACTTTTCAGGTCCTTTCTTTCATCTCATAAACATTTAAATTTTGATTGTATACTACTTAGCTCTTCCTTTATACACAGCACTGTTTAATGATAGATTGTTCCTGTATATGTGTGGGTGCCATTTCTAAAACTGGTAAATTAGGTAAATCTAACTTATTAAAAATATTCCTGGGCCATGACCACTGTGGCTCAGTTGCTTGGGCATTGCCCCACAAAGTGAAAGCTCACCGGTTTGGTTCCTGGTCAGGGCACATGCCTAGGTTTCAGGTTCAGTCCTTGGTTGGGGCATATGTGAGAGGCAACTGATCGATGTTCCTCTCTCACATTGATGTTTCTCTCCCTCTTTCCCTCCCTCCCTTCCCCCTCTCTAAAAATAAAATACATTAATTAAAAACTTAAAAAAAATTATATGTTTGGGGAAGAAGAGTTCAAAGAGGAAAGAATTAATCAAAGGAAAAAACAAGAAAACAATTTAAGTTACTAGAAATAAATTATTGGCATTTAAAACTTCGAAAGAACTTATTGGCACCATCTATACTTCCTTTTTTACTTTTTTTTTTTAACTTTTATTTCTTCTTGATTTTGTTGCCTTTTTTTTTGCAAGGGTAATTTATGATCATTATGGCTATTTCAACAATAGAAAATGTATAAAGAAAAATTTCATGATACCCTACCCTGCCAATGACCCAGAAGAAATGTTTTCATTTTGTTTCTTTTTCCATACAAAGGTACATGCACACACACACATTCAAACACTTATGTTGGGTTTTTTAAAACTAGGATTAAAATATACAGGTTCTATATGTACTGGAATTGTCTTTTGACTTATGCTTATCTTTTATTTTTTTTTTGCTGAGGAAATTCAGCAAATATTTTTCTCACTTTATACACTGTAGGCTCCCCTCCAGGATGATAAATATAGATCAAAAACATTTAAAAAATAAAGTTGCATAGTATTTCATATGAGTTAGGTACACAATTTATTTAGCCATTTGATAGACATTATATAAGAAATGCCTACATCTTGTCTTAGGGGAAATATGAGATCAGGAGTATGGGTTTCTCTTTAAAATGAAAGTTAACCACTAAACAATAAAGTTCTTGCTAGGTAGATTTTCAAGGCTAAGGAGAATCTGAAAAACAGTGCATTTCAGCTTTGTTCTCAAGCTTGTGACATAGAAAGTAAAAAAGGCAAGAATTTTTCCAGTGCTTATAAATTTTACTTTTCTATACACATATAGAGCTTAGTTATTTCAAATATTTCAGAAACACTGTTTAAATAATTACATGAGTCATAAAATAGTGCCTGTTGTGAAAACTAATGGTGATTTAAAAATGTAATAGCTAATGTAAGTGATTCATCAGGAAGCTTATTAAATCTTTTACAAAGGTGCATTATACTTAAAGTCTATCGATGCCCATTTTGTCTTGGGATATTACATAAAAAATGCACTTCCATATCTTCTTACTGTAGTAGATTTTTTAAAAAGCATTTTTTTTCTATAGGTCTAAACAGAATGCACGTGTCTTTGGTTAGCTTTTCTTTCCCCAGTACTTAAACCATTACAAATAACCAGCAATCAAAGCACAAGCACATATATCTTTATGTACTGCTGCATTACTCCAAGTGGGGTTACTGAGTTCAGTGTAGGCACTTCTTACTTTTTAATAGAGAGTGGCAGATTACCTTCCCTAAGAGTTATAGCAATTCATATTGCCTTGTCCACTCAAGTTGTTATACTACTTTAGAAAGTGAGATGGGGGCATGCTGACTTCAAGCTGCCATCTTTCCAGCTGGCTCCATATTTTAAAGTATGATATAAATAAATAGTTTAAATTGTTCCCATCTGGACTTAATTTGTTCTTGAGATGAGAACTTGGACATGGTATACAGTCCAATCATGAGTCCCCTTTATCTCCTGCTCAGACTTTTCCCCCATTTTCTCCGATTTAGTACGAGAGATGGATGGGGCTTGCAGTTCTAGGAGACAATCAAATGAACACAATGGCAAGAACAGATGTTTCTCTGTTTGGAACACTAGAGGAAAATACCACATACTGCCTTTCACCACTGCCTTTGATTTTGTAGGTTTTTTTCAGTTAGGTTTTCTGTCTTGCAATTTACCTATTGATGAAGAACAAGGAGAACTACAGGGTGGGGCTATAGTGTGAGGTGGAAGAAAAAACACTCATCAAAGTAAAGAAGGTTAGTTTGAATTTCAAGTTGTAATCTCCTAAGTGCTGTGTATACTGTGGGAACTAAATGAATGCTTATTGACTTATTTTCTGATTCAGTATAAAATCTCATTTGCTCCTGTATTTAATAAAAGACCTACTTTTTTTTCTTTAAGATTTTATTTATTTTATTTTTAGACAGAGGGGAAGGGAGAGGGAAAGAAAGGGAGAGAAACAGGAATGTGTGGTTGCCTCTCATGTGCCCCCTGCTGGGGACCTGGCCTGCAACCCAGGCATGTGCCCTGACTGGGGAATCGAGCTGGCGACCCTTTGGTTCCCAGGCCGACAATCAATCCACTGAGCTACACCAGCCTCTCCTCAGGCGATGAAGCTATGTGACTCCCACTGATACATAACTCAGGTGGGTTTGAGAGATAACCCTGTGGGGGAACCATTTTCCAGTGCAGAGTGGAGCCTGGAGGGAAATGCTTTTCCCTTTCCCTCAGATGGATGGTCTTGTGTCCCGTTTCATAAAGCTCCCGAGACAATGTTGCCCAATGGAGCAGCCAGCTCCCTGTATCTGTGGCCAGCTTGTCATGGCCTCCTTTTTCTGGCTCTCCTACCCTTTCTGCTTGCTCCTCCTTTTCCTCACTCCTGCTCTCTGGGATTGCACTCCTCTATATAGTGTTATTTTTAATTGTGGTAAACTACAAATAACAGAAAATGTACCGTTGTTGCCATTTTTAAGTGCTCAGTACAGTGGTATTAAGTATATTCAAATCGTTGTGCAACCACCACCACCTTCCGCCTCCAGAGCTCTTCACTTTTGCAAAATGGAGCCTCTATACCCATTACACTGTGACTCTTCATTCTCCACTCCCATGATAAAGTTTCGTTCACTGGCCTTTGTCTAAGCTCATTGTTATTGCTTTCTGGGTAAATCACCTCAAAACCTCATTCCACATCCAGTCTACTTTTGTTCTTTACTAATGTAGAGAACCTGCAAAAAGCAGACCTGATATGCTAAGATGCAAATTATAATTTCTTTCCAGATTACTTTTTTTTTTAATTATAATTTTTATTTGTTTACTCTGTTTCCTCTTTCTTGGACTTGGTTCCTTCTCCTTGAAAACATCAGCCATCCAGCTCTGTATCCTTCTTCACTCAAATATGGGTGAGTTCTTACTATGGGGCAGGGGCACGGACTGCCAGAGGTTGGTACACTGTGGCCCTGGGGCTGCATAGGGCTCCATATCTTCCTTTGCTTGACCCTTTTATTTGGCTCCATGGCATTTTGAAAGAGATTTTATAATTGGCAGATACTTATTTTTGGCTTGACACGAGCAGCTCAGATAATCGTGTTTGCTGCTCGGCCCCCTTTGCCCTTTGAGTTTGCAGTCTCTGAATACCCTGATGGCTATGGGGTGAAGCAGGGCTTAATCCTGAGCCCTGGGAATGATGAGGGCCCAACATCTGGTGGATGTGCAACCAAGGATAGTGGTTGAGTCATGTGCTTCTCAAAGGTGGCTTCTGTTCTTTCTGGCGCACAGAGGTGGGCTTTTTCCTGTACTTTTGCATAGGGTATAGCCTCTTGAGCAATCTATTTTACTCAGTAGTGAGAAACTGATCTTATATTAACTTTATATTGAAAAGAACACAGCTATCGTATAGGGTAAAATGCAAATTTCCCATTAATTATTTTAACCATGTGACATTTTCAAATGCTGCTGCAGTCATACCTTCAGAATCTCTGCACATGATTCCACTCTGCTCTATCATTAGGGTTTCCTTGGAAAAGTCTGAAATCCCAGTGTTAAGTCACCACTTGGCCTCTGTACTCGCCCTTTAGTACGTGAGCTTGAACTTGATTTTCTATCCCTTCCCTCTGACTATGAGTATTCCTGATCTCAGCTTAGTGACCTCATTCTCATCTCTTGTGTTCTTGATCTTGCTTTCTCTTTTCTGATTCTCTTTTACTTCTGACTTTCCTGTTTAGGTGTTTGACCCTGGTAGTGTCAGGATTTTGTCTACTTTCTCAGCCAGAGGCACCTGGGTCCCTTCCTCTTGACATTTGGATAAGATGAAGGAGAGGGTAAAAACCAGACAGGACTCAGCTCCTTGTGCTATTTCTTTCCTCATTCTCTGGGGCCTTTACTCCTGGGCCTTTTCTTTCTCTTTGTGTTGTACATGATCTCCCTGTAGTTATTTTAAATGGCTGTTGTACAGGCAAGCTTTCCATTTCAAAACTTTCTTTCTGTTTGCCGAACTTTTCTTACAAGTGGGTTGCTGCCACTATTCTATCCTACTCTCCTCTTTAACAATAAGATTTCTTGTTTTCCTCAGATTTTTCAAAACCTGAGAATTAAATTTCCAGAAAGGCCAAACCACTGCATTTCATCTTGACTAATTTGTCATACGGGCAGTCTTCCCACTGCAAAATCAGCATAAGTTTTTTTGTTGTTGTTATTTTTTAAAGAAAAAGAAAGCAATATGATTCTTTAGCAGATACCATTACTTTCCCAGTAATCTGATAAAATTCCATTGCTTCACTCCCCCAAAGCAAATCTTGAGCTAAACTTTCAACTTTTTTTTTGGAAATGGGCTTCAACAGATACACTCAATTTGGGGAAACAGATCTTCCTCTAGGCGAGGCAGGCAGAGCTACATTCCTGCATTTCTCATGCTGCAGTGGGAAAAGTTCATGAATGTAAGGGAATGCTTCTAAAGTTATCTGTGAGGGGAAAGGAATAATTACTTCTGTGTGATTCAGACCTGGGCACCACCCAGGTTCCCCCAACTGGCTGTAAGAACAGTGCCTGCTATTGTGTCTCAGGTTTACCTTGAATTCTCCAAGAAAATTGTCTTTTTGATCACTGTGAATATTAATTAGAAAGCAGGATCCCACAAGATTCTTCTTTCCTGTCTTGAAGCAAAAGAGGCCCAAACGACCACAAGAGAGGTTAAGAGATGAGCAGTTGTGCGACCATTTCATTGCCAGGGGGGTGAAAAGGGAAGTGTGATGTAGTTTTTAACATTTTCATACACAATAAATCAGGGACTTCTGCATTATGAGGGGTGATTGGATATAGATATTTCTTCATGCATGGGAAATTGGTGGGAATTATAGAAAAAAATTTTTTCTGTCTTCATTCGTGTAACCCTGTTTTTCAATATTACTTGTATTGCTGGAGTCACACTGGACTAGGGGTAAAATTTAGATGAAAATAAGTCACCAAATAGTCTTTCTCTGGCTCTGCCTCTACAAACTCTGGGAACTCCAGATTCTCAAGTTCTTCCTAAGTGGCTTTGGAGGGGCCCATTAGGATGGTTTCTCAAGTGCTTCTCTGGTGCGACCATTTGACATGTCCCCGCCTTCCCAGGCGCTGTTCACATAGGACTTCTGTTTTGGCTGTTTCCCCTGGTGACCCTGCACCTGGGATTGTGGCTCTGGGTCTGTGGTGGGAGCAGCAATGTTGATGTCCTCACCTGTCAAGACATCACTTCCAATTGGGACTTCTGCTGTAAGGGCAAGGTGTCAGCAAAGTTGATGTCAAGACTGCTGGTGGCTCTTGCTCAAGGTGCTCCCTTCCGCCACAGATGTTGTCCTGAGAAAGCAATTGCTCCAGTTCGGCTCCATCTGTGTTCTCAAAGCCACTTGGACCTGTCTGTGAGTGTTTCTGTTTTTTTAATAAGCCCATCTCACCTGTTGATATGGGGTGTGCATCCCTGAAGACTGGCAGGATAACCTGAGCGACAGGCACATGCTTTATTGAGAAACAACTTTCCTTTTTCTTCCTTGCTTGTTATCCTGGAATGGACCTAGCATCAATTAACCTTGGTTGTTTGTCCCTGGTGGTTCCTTGGTCCCTCACGGACAGGGCTTCCATTCTCAGATGTGCCCAGGTATGCCTGAGTTATCATTCTGATAAATCTTGGGCCCATCTGACACTATACATAGTTATTAGAATATTATTACTATATTCCCTGTGCTGTACTTTACGTCCCCATGACTTTCTGTAACTACCAATTTGTACTTCTTAATCCCTTTGCCTTTTTCGCCCCCCTCACCAAGCCTCCTCCCATCTGGCAACCGTTAAAATGTTTTCTGTATCTATGAGCCTGTTTCGGTTCTGCTTGTTCGTTTATTTTTTTTTCCCCCCTCTTTTTTAAAGGATTTTTTTAATCCTCACCTGAGGACATGCTTATTAATTTTAGAGAGAGGGGAAGGGAGGGAGGGAGAGAGAGAGAAACATTGATGTGAGAGAGAAGCAGCAATCGGTTGCCTCTCACACACGCCCCAGCTGGGGACTGAACGTGCAACCCAGGCCTGTGCCCTGACCCGGAATTGAACCAGTGACCTTTAGGTTTACAGGATGATGCCCAGGGCATTAAAAGATAATTTTTTTTTAAAGAGTATCTCTCTATTTATTCAGATTTTGTTTGATTTCTTTCTGTGCTGTCTTTTAGTTTTCTGGACATAGATTTGTAAATATTTTGTTAGATTTATAACTAAGTATTCTATTTTTTTGGTGCTATCATAAATGGTATTTTTAAAAAAGTTTCAATTCTGATTGTTCTTTGCTGGTATAGAGGGAATATATTGACTTTTGTATATTGACAAGGTACTTTGTTTTTTGTTACTTTCATCCACTGTCGTCAAGACACAGGATACTGTGATCCATTTCAATTTTTCTTCCCAAGTGGTGCTGCAGATCTCTCTTTTCTTCTTCTTCTTTTTTCTTTTTTATTGTGGTAAGAATACTAAGCATGTTATATGCCAACTTAACAAATTTTAAGTGTACAATATAGTTTAGTTCATTATAGGAACAATATTGTACAGCAGGTCTCTAGACTTTATTTATCTTGTATGAATGAAATGTTATACCCCTGGAACAGCAAGGATCTAAACATTCTGACCTTCATTGTTTTTCTCCGGTGTCCGTAAAGTTTTATTGGGATGCAGCTACACTCATTGGTTTATGCATTCTCTATGACTGCTTTTGCACCGCAGCACAGGACGTCCCCTGGCCCCGGCTTTATTGAGATATAATTGACCTACGAGCATAACACTGTGTAGATTTAAGGGGTACAACATGATGACTTGATACACATATGGAGTTGCAAAATGAGCACTGCACTGTTAGTTAACACCTCCATCACCTCACATAATTACTTTTTGTGTGTGTGGTGAGAATATTTAAGATCTATTCTTTTAGCAGCTTTCAAGTATGTGGAGTTGTTAGTGGAGTGTTAGGCTCTGGAGCTGGTACTCGCGCATTGTACTCTAAGTGTTTACAGGCTGTTTTCCTCCACTGGACTGCATTTCCTAAGGGCAAGCAGGGACCTAGTGGTCTCTGACATCTACTAGGCTCCTAACGCATGTTACCTGTTTCTAAATAAATAAGTGAATGGATGAACTCAGATCCCTTAACTTCAGAACTGCTTAAGAATTCCTCAGAAATAATCTGCAGAGCTCTCGATGCCAGACTCCACTCCCCTCCACCCCTTTCCCACCCGTCTTTGACTGAAAAAGCAAGGAATGTATTATCTGCAGACGTTTGGCCCTAGGGAGATTTTGGTAAAGCAGCTAACTAGAAATGCACTATTAAATGTCAAACTCACTACAAATTAGCATGCATCTAAGACTTCTGTTTTATGGGAGAATTCTTATTGGTTTTTTCATGATTTTTCTCTGAAAATATTTTAACAATTACCATAAAAATATTTTTAGTCAATTATTGTATTAGTTCCCCGCCCCCCCCCAGAAGTGAATGGTTTTGTTGAATACAATTCACTAGCTCCATATCAAATCTACAATATGAGATTGTTGAGTGTGAATTTTTTTTCTTTCTAGTCTAAATTGGAACCTTATGGACATTGAACCTGGAAACATATGCCAATGTGATTTATATGTAGAAAATCTCTTTTCATATTATTAACAGAATCACTATTGTGTTCCATTCTTTGTTCTCTGGGGATAAATTTTAGTAAATCACTTCCTGCCATTCAGATACCTCAGAGCTCCTACTGCCTGAAGCTTAATGACAGATTCATCAGAAAATGCAATTCAAAAACCCAAGAAGGTTATGATGACAGGAAAAATGTTTTCCATTTCTCCTGAAAGGGTTGGGAGGGGACAGGAAGGAAAGGAGAGAATTTTAGAATCTGGTTCTATGTCTGAAAAAAAAAAAAAAAAGACAGTTCAGATTAATTACTAGTGCCTTAAATAGGAAACAGGAACATACCCTCCATGGAGAGCCACTTTAGTAAGCCGTCAACATTTGGTACTCATCCCCGGGGTCGAGACACAAGGGGAAATTTAGGCAGGCCTGAAAAAAATCAGGGCAAGCATATTTTTAAAAATGAAAACTAGAAATACAACGCCTTGTGCTCATGGTCTTCCTCTTCAGACTTACCAGCTCTCTCTGGATCTTGAGTCTGTCACATTAACAATCCTGGAAAGTTCAAGGCTTCATGAGTATGTGTATATACTACCTTTTCCTCCCAGATAGAACATATTTTACCGATTTAGTTTACAAAGAGAATTTAGGTCTTCCTTGTCGTGCTTTACTCACCTTTAATGTGGGACCGTAAATATGTTTCCATTTCCTAGGGAACATTCCCTCAACGTTGCCTTTCCAAGATGTGCTGTCCAGATGTGAAAGGTTAAGTCCCTTTTAAAATTTCTTCAGAGAAGGGATCTCTTAATGGAATGCAGTACGTGATTCATACAGTGCCAGGTCAGTAAAGGACGCCTTTTGTTGGGATAGACAAGCTGCATCTGAGCTTTCATTTCCTTTCCTGGGCAGTCCTGGATTTCTATTACAGGAGACGTCATAGAGAAGAGGCTTGGAGCTAGGAGAAGGCTTGAAGAGTATGTCAGATGGATTCAGAGCTATTATTTTCCCATTTCTGATTGCTCAGATTTTATGTGCTTGTTGCTACCTGTGAGTCTGAATTCTTGGCAGGAAGCCTAAAAACGCTGGCAGGTCTGCCTTCTAGGTTATCAATGCTGGTTCTGCTCGGTAGCCACTGGTGTGTTGATAGGACCAGCGCTGTGTGGGGGTCGAGGTCTATGAGAATTTTTTTTTTTTTTAAGATTTTATTTTATTTTTAGACAGGAGGAAAGGGAAGGAGAAAGAGAGGGAGAGTAACATCAATGTGTGGCTGCCTCTCGCTTGCTGTCTACTGGGGACCTGGCCTGCAATCCAGGTATGTGCCCTGACTGGGAATCCAACTAACCACTCTTTGCCTCACAGGCTGGTGCTCAATCCACTGAACCGCACCAGCCAGGGCGAGAATTTTTTTTTTTTTTAATGAAACTTGCAGTAGCTTGATCCAGGTTATGAATTAGATGGTGCTGTGTTTTTTTGTGTTTTTTTTTCTATGAAGAACTGACCCTTGTTTTACATCAGTTAGAAAAAAAGTCCATTATGAAAAAGTGAAACACTTTAAATTAAAGGAAAAGCAGATGGTCTGGGAAGCCATGTAGTTTCATGTGTTCACTCCACCCATAAAGGGGGATTGAGAGGCCTAGCCAATCAAGAATACAATAAGCCCCTTTATATGCATTCCTTCTGCTTCTGCCTCTCTTTCCTTTGTCCTTATAAATTGCTTTTCAAAATGTAAATAAAGGTAATCTGTTATTCTTGGGCTTGAGTCCTCTCCTTAGGACACCTCAGTGGTATAGGGAGAAGAGATTGCTTAGATCCTGACCATCCGGCACTAGACACCCTAGAGGCCGGGAACCATGTATTGTATTTAACACATTATAGTAGAAAAAAAGGGTTGGAATCAGAAGATATGGGCCCTAGGCATTGGACATGCCCTTACTGAAAGGTTTTGAAGATTTTGTGCCAATTTCTTAACCTTTTTGAATTTCAGCTTAATCAGTAAAATAGGAATAATATCTGTCTCACAAGATGATTTTGAGGAACCAATAAGATCCTATTACATTGAACTATAGGAAATTGCCAACATTCAACTGTTTCTGACCTTCACAAACAACTATTTTAGGTGGGGCAAACTCAAACTCACATAAACAATGTTTTAAAAATTGTACAGTATAATGTAAATTTTAGTTAAAGTGTAAAGGTACTTCTTTTCCTCATGTCTGAGAAAGAAGTGGAAATTTCCTAACTGCTGGAGAGCAAATGTTACAGGAAGGTGTGTGTAGAATTTAAGGGGAAAGGATGAGAAAGATATTAAGTGAGGAAATGAATTTTTATTCTTCGGACAACCTTTTGCTACTTGAATATGGAATGGCGATTAGGTTGATTTGTTTAATTAGCCTCACATATGTGAAATATTCACACTATTCCATAGTAACACTTCAGAAAGTGAATTTATTAATATCAAGCTACTGATATCAATAAACTATCATCTTTTCAAAGGACAAAACATTTCCTACTCAAGTCCCTCAATCAAAACCCTCTAATTTAATATAATAAATAACATCATTTGAAATTTGGATGATATTCACACATTGCATCAAGGAAAAGTAACTCGATGCTAGAGGTCACTTGGAATAGATGATTCATATAATATTTATTTAAAGAAATTAACAATGAAAAATATAACACCAGCATCCTTTTTTTGAGGTAATTATATTTCAAAATGTGTTAAGGCTTAGGAAAGGAACTAGCTAACTACGGTGGGCATCGCACTTAATATGGTTTCTTCATGTGTAGTTGAGATATGTTAATACATAAAGCATGTTCTGTTTCCCACCCTTAGATTGATGGTCCTTAGCCAGAGTTAATAGCTTAGGCTTAAATTCTTTAATAAAGATTGTAACAGTCATGAGTGGAAGATTTAAAACGGTGCTAATTCTATATATTCAGAGAAAAAGATCAATTAGAAATAGCTAATATTTTCCAAAGATGAAGGAGTCCTATAATCATGTGGTTTTGTGTAAAAATCCAACGAGGGTTTTCACATGGAAATTCTCAGACACGAGTTTCCGTCTTCAGTTTGGCAGCGAATCGTGCAGACTGTTAAACCATTTGCACTTGTACTTTCATGGCAGATGCTTCATTAAGCACTTGGCTTTGGTTTTTTTCTTTCCTCTTTTTCATTGGGTAGAGGGTTTCCATATGCAGAATGTGCATATGTGGTGAATACTTGCCTGTTTTGGGGACTCTGAAAGATGACTTAAAAACACTGAGGAGGTTCACTATTTGCTCTATTCCATTTTAATACTAAACCATGGGAGATACTTAGAAACTCAGGAAAGATTTTTGTTTTTAAGGGCAGGACCTGATCTATAAAGGGAATCTGTAAGTGATCAGTCTTCCTGTGGGCAAAACCCCAGTGGAAACTAAAGAACTAAATTGGCCAGCCAAGGCAAGTGTGCGTACGTGTTCTTGCTTGTGTATGGCCCCCGTTGGCAGGTGGCCTGTCTGCACAGAGTATTAGAAGGAGGAGAGAAGGAGAAGGTGTTTAAGTATCTGTCCCAGCATAATGATTATTAGTACCTCTTTACTGTCAAAACTACCTCATTATGGATGATAAATTATATGGTCACAAAATGTTCAGAAAGTCTTAAACTCTCAGAAACAGAAGCCAGGGCTCAAATATACCATTCTATTTGTCTCCTGTGGAGGGTGCTAGGCCTATAAGAATGTTCACCATTTTCCCAGGTTTTGTGGCTGTTGGTTATGTTATTCTTTTGTTGCCCAGGTGTTTAGTATTCTGATAGAGCCTGTGAATTTGCCCTCGGGGTCAGCAAAGAGGTGGGTGGGAAAGATACTGGTGAACCAGCCAGTGTTAGGGGAGAAGAACAGTGAAGAGTGGAATTGGTGTTGGTCTTGGGATGTGTCTGGCGCTATTACGGAGAGGCCCCTCAGGTGGTGTTTGATTGAATCGCCTGGTCATGATTATAGCATTTGAGAGTTGGGAGTGGCCTAAGAAGTGATCTAAGAATCTAGTTTCTCCTTTTCCCTAAAGTAGACGTATGTTGGCATTTTGATGGCCTATGGAATCCTGTTCTAGTGTGTTATTGTAGCATATTTCCCTCCAGGCATATTTAGTAGCTGATTCACCTGGAGAGTCAAACTAGTTTTGGCAGTGGATGTTTAAAAGAAATTAATGCAATAGGTTATTAAATTGGAAATCCTGGCTAAAGTGTGTGTGTGTGTGTGTGTGTATTCAATTATCCCAAATTGAGGATGGCGACCAGATTACACAATCTTTAAAGGATATGGGCAAAACCCAGTTTCATTATTTCCATATCTTTCAAACCCACATCAGGGTTATAACATTCAGACTCTGGAGATTGGAGGAGAGGATTTTTGGAGTCATCTATGTGCTGCAAGTCCTCCCCAAACTTGGGGGAGAGTTGTGGGTGCATCTTATCGAAAACCCAGGGAAACTGACTTTTTATTTCTGTATTTATTTTTAAGTTATATTTTATTGATTATGCTATTACAGTTGTTCTGATTATTCTCCCTTTGCCCCCCTCCACCCAGCGCCCCCTACTTTCTCAAGCAGTCCTCCCACCATTGTTCATGTCCATGGGTCATGTGTATAGGTTCTCTGGCTACTCCATTTCCTGTACTGTACTTTACATCCCCATGGCTATTCTGTAACTACCTATTTGTACTTCTTAATCCTCTTACCTCTTTACCTGTTCACCCACACCCCCCTCCCATCTGGCAACTATCTGGTGACTAACTTCTTTTCTCTTGCTGCTTTTAAGATTCTCTCTTTAACCTTTGGCATTTTAATTATGATGTGTCTTGGAGTGTGCCTCTTTGCATCCATCTTGTTTGGAGATCTCTGTGCTTCCTGGACTTGCATGTCTATTTCCTTCACCAAATTAAGGAAGTTTTCTTTCATTATTCTTTCAAATAGATTTCCAATTTCTTTCTCTTTCTCTTCTCCTTCTGGCACCCCTATGATGTGATGTTGGACCTCTTGAAATTGTCCCAGAGGCTGCTTATACTATCTTCCTTTTATTTTTCCTTGTTCCGATGGGTTGTTTTTTGGTTCCTTATGTTCCAAATCATTGATTGGATTCTTGGCTTCATCCACTCTACTATCGTTGCTCTGTAAATTGTTCTTTATTTCAATTAGTGTATCCTTTGTTTCTGACTGGGCCTTTTTTTATGTGCTGCAGTCCTCACTAAGTTCCTTGAGCATCCTTATAACTAGTGTTTTGAACTCTGCATCTGATAGATTGCTTATCTTCATTTCATTTATGTCTTTTTCTGGAGTTTTGATCTGTTCTTTCATTTGGGTCAAGTTTCTTTGTCTCTTTGTTTTGGCAGCCTCCCTGTGTTTGTTTCTGTGTATTAGGTAGAGGTGCTTTGACTCCGTGTCTTGGTAGTGTGGTTTAATGTAGTAGGTGTCCTGTAGGGTCCAGTGGCAAAGCCTCCCCTATCACCCAACCTGGGTGCTTCAGGTGTGTACTTCGTGTGGGCTGAGTACACCCTCCTCTTGTAATTGAGGCTTGATTGTTGTTGTCAGATCAATGGGAGGGATTTACCCAGGCCAGTCAGCTGCAAGGACTGACTGTTACCATTGACCACCAACCTCCATCACCTATGGAGGATCAGCTGTGCAGGGGCAGGGTGGTGGTGTTTTGATGTGGTCTGTAACTGACCACTGGGGGAACTGGCCCTGGGGTTCCCAGGTGGTACAGACCAGGGTCAGCCCCCACCCGTGTTTTGCCTGGGGCACCCCGCCTGAGCAGTAAAACAATCTGAGATGGCTACTACTTGTGCCGGGCTTAGAGATTCCCAGGTGAAGCCAAGCTGTGAATCTAATGTGGCTGCAACTAGGGCTCACTGAAGCCAGCTGTTGCTTGTTTGATAGGATTCAGGAGCAAAGACCAGCCATTTTTATAGAAAAGCAGCTTGGGTAGGCCTTACATTGGGTGGGGGAGAGCTTCTGTGGATCTCCAAGGCAGGTCAAACAGTGTTAGCCAGGTTGATGGAGTCTCAGATATGGCACCAGCCTACTGGCTCTGTGGGGGAAGGGTTTAGCAAGGGACAATGACCTCTGCTTGCCTTGATGCCAGACACTTCAGTTTCTCCCTGTATGCCACTGGTGTCTTGCAAAGCTGCTACCTCAGTGGCGGAGCTCAGAGGGAGTGAGTCTGAGTAGGTGAATCCGTTTGTGGGTTCTTTAAGAGGAACTACTTTGGGCTCCAGCATTTTCTTCCACTGACTCAATCCCTGCTGGTTTTTGCAGCCAGAAGTTGTGGGGACTTATTTTCCTGGCACTGGAATCTTGGGCTAGGGGTCTTGCTGTGGGCCTGGGACTCCTCGATCCCAAGATATCCCTCCCGAATTTTTATCCACACCTGTGTGGGACTAGCCCATTCCCCATCTGTGCCCCTCCTACCGGTCCGGATGGATGTGGTTTCTTTAATTCTGTAGTTGTCAGACTTCTATTCAGCTCAATTTCTGATGTTCCTGAGTGATGATTGTTCTATACTTTAGTTGTAATTTTGATGTAATTGTGTGAAGAGGGAAGCCATGTCTGCCTGCACTGCCATCTTGCCCGGCAATCTCTCCGGGAAACGGACTTTAATGTGACAATTTGGAGAGCTTAATATGCAACTCTTGCAGTTTAGTAGGTAGAGTGATATGACATTGGACTCAAATTTAGAAATATATAGGATGAGTGACTGGCTCGTCTGCCGCTGTGATGATGGACTACCGGAGAGCTTCCTGCTTCTTTGGGATCAGCCTGTGCTCCGGAGTTTGTAGGACATATGAGTGTTTCCTAAGGGCTAGGCTTTCTCATGACAGAAAGCCAGAGGAGGGTTGTCTCACTGTCTGCTGAAGAAGGCCAAATATTTCTCAACGGAAAGAGATTAGAGGAAGCCGCTTGAAGTCTGTTTACTGCAGGAAAAGGCTCTAGCAACCATATGGACTAGAGAATCATTTGCCCAGGTCAAAGGCACTGCAAGCCTGAAATCCCTATTAATAACTGGAAAGGGTGTCTGAAAAACCCACAAAAGCATTAAAGAGAAAGTCAGGTTTAAAGAACTGTCAAGTCCAGAGGTCACCACAGTCATATTCTAGGACAGTAATAGTCAAGGAAGAACTTCCCTGTCTCCTTTTCTCTTCTCTTCTTTCTACTCCAACCCTGGAGAGGCCAGGAACCATGACTAACAGATGCGGAAGAGGAATGGAGCATCTAGATGGGGGAAGGAGAGAGATTGTGCCCACTGTATCTACTCCCTCCCCAACAGTGGGCTTTCTCTCTATAGTGGACCAGACTTGGAGGTTGTGAAATATTCTTTAAAATTTTGAACAAGACGAAAGCTTTACCTATTAAACAAGATGAAAGCGATGCTGGGCATTTTAAGTCCGAAACCAGGGCTGTGTTATGTGACTCATACTTTGATTGTATTAAGTAAAAGGGGTGAGAAAAGTAAAGGGGCCAACCAAGTTTTTATCTGGGGTTATGAGAAGAAACAGCCCTGTAATGCATTGAAAAGAATGGTAGGAAATAAAAATAAAGTTCCTTTGTGATTATATCCTTTGATTCCTGCTATTTCAATGTAATAGTTAACACTCTTTTTTTCAAGTCACAACATTTGATTTTAAATAAATATATTTAGGATATTTATATATTCTTTTCTCTAATAGTACTTAAAATATATCTGGCCATGTCATAATTTATTACTATCACCTTTAAGTTTGTTTACTTTCTTTTGTTGTTATTCTTATATAGTCTCTATGCGACTGTTCAGGAATTGAAAACACATTTTCAAATTGGCACTAGGGATTATCAATCAGTTCTTTCTGCAACGTCTTTCTTTAGTTTTATAATTTTCCATCAACTATTGTTTCCTTAAATGAAATAGGCTTTCCTGTAGTTGTCGACAAATAAATCATATAACTGGTACACACCTTCTTATTGCACAAATTCTGTTGGTTAGTCCTAACATCTATATATCAAATGTTGCTGCTTGGATGACATTAAAAAATACACAGTATACTCAACTAGAACTAAATTCTGTCAAAGCACCATTTTGTGAAGTTTATTGTTGACCTGATCTGATGCTTACCAAAATTCAACTGAAATTTGTGTTTTCCCAATTCAGATATCGATCTGTAGCAATACACCTGGAGGGATTCTATAACTCAGGTCTTATAATGGCAAGCGAAAGAATAATTGAGAATAACCGAACACACAGTTTGGAATGGGAAGTGTATTATAAACAACAGGTGGTAAACAATAGATGACACGGTTCTTGTGTTATTTTATAACCCTGCCTCAGTGTGAATTAGTGAAGGTGTAGCTGAGGGAAATGTCCTCTCAATAATCTCTAGATTCTTTTCTTTCTCGTCCCATTCTTCTACGACTCTTCTTTCCAGTAGTTCTAGGCCCCGTTTGTAATTTTTGAGACTCACTTGCCTCCACCTCGGCCACTTGCAGCCCAGTAAAGGCTCAAGTCATTAGCAGTGTCTGGGATCCTGGCCCCATCCAGTGGTCACTGTCCCCACAGACCAGGGAGCCTCCATGCTGGATGCCAAACAGCAGGGAGAGACCCTTGTCCTCGGAGAGCTGGCTGAGAAGGCCCCAGGAGACTGGCTTCCTCAGTGGTTGCTCTGAAATAATGGAACCGTGTGGCGGCTGGAAGGTGGGATGGGGGAGCAAGCAGGCACCTGGCCCTTCAGTGGAGGAGTTTCAGAGGCTTCTCTGGAGGTGGTTCCCGAAGGCCAAGCAACTACTGCTTTTGCGGAGCCCTGACCATCTTGGCGAGATCACCTCTCCTGCTCCCGCTCTTCCTTCACTGCTACACTTTGCTGGGCCTGCTTCTTTTCTTGAGAGTTTCCCTTAAAAATGTTTTTTCATTATATTTATTATTTTTTCAACAAATATCTTTTGAACAGTTCCTATGTGGCCAGATGATGCTAGTTGCAGTTCCTTGTGGGCTATACTAAGAAGTTTGATTAAAGAGTGTTTTTTTTAAGTTAAAAAAATAGGAAGTGATAGAATCTAGTGATAGAATCTAGTGATAAGAGTTTAAAAAGGTCACCTGTCTGCCACCTCAAGAGTGGCCTGTGGGTAGCAGGACAGGATCAGTGAGAACACCTAGGAGGCTGCTGCCCCGTCCTTGAGGGTCTGAGCAAGGGGTAGTGTCATCAGGATGGGGAGGAGCACACAGACTTGGAGACAGCAAAGAATGTTTGGCAACGGATTACATAAGAAGGGCAGTGAGGAAGAGAGAATTAATGATGACACCCGCGTTTATGACACGAGATGAGGAAGATGGCGGGGTTGGGGTAGCCACGGGAGGATGACCAGATTTACGGGAGAAATAGGGAACTTTCAAACCTTTCATGGACCTAAAGGCACATCATTAATTCACTTCTTAAAAATTCCCTTCTCTGCTAAACAACTCTACTTAATAAGATAAACTTATTTTTCTGTGTCTATATTGGCTCATAGTTGCTTATTGTATAAACATGGACTTTTGAAAATCTCTCACTGCCTTTAATTTTGTGATTCTTTGCCAACTTTTCGTCCTTCCCAGTTAAGGACTTTTTTGGCTCACTCAAATTAAATAAGATATTCTGTTTAACTTTTTGCACTTGTGAACTAAATTTTATTTTTTAATCATCACCAATAAACAGTGTGCCTTCTAGATCTCACACTTTTATTTTTCAGTACATAGTCATCTACCCTATTTATAATTAT
The DNA here is from genome assembly GCA_004026545.1 of Mormoops blainvillei. Taxonomy (NCBI): domain Eukaryota; kingdom Metazoa; phylum Chordata; class Mammalia; order Chiroptera; family Mormoopidae; genus Mormoops; species Mormoops blainvillei. The sequence continues at coordinate 26,389 of PVJD01003353.1, forward strand.
ATTTTGTGCTTTAAATGACCATTTTCTTCATTCAATAGGAAAGAAGTGCAGAAAAGGGGACAAAGATCTTTAGTATAAGCAATTTGATGGACATATTTTCAGAGGAACTAAAGGAATAATTTAGGAGAAAATTGCTCTGAAAAACATGCAATTTCTATTTCTTTAAATACTAGTTGTCAAGGAAAGTTTCATAAATCATTGGTTAATACTCGAAGACAAATATGGAATTAAATTGAAATGCTTTCCCCAGAAATATCCCAGCTGTTCCCACCAGGACCTCAGAGTCTCACTTTCATTCAGAATCTGAACAGAACAATAGTCATTTTATGACAAATGTTCCCCCATGCCAAGATTTTTGTGGCTGGAAAAGTCAAGAGAGAAAATTTAGGCTAGTTTTATTGTACTAGTTCAGGAAATTTCAGTACTCGTTCAGTAATCATAATGGAAGACAACAACAGAATCATCATTTGGAATTTAATCTTAGAATTTCCTCTGAACCACACTAGGCTTTCTTGAATCTGTGTTTTTCTGGCTTTTTGTGGCTATCACTTGTGTTCTTGATGAGTACCCGTTTTTAGAATCAAAAAGCAAATCAGAACTTTACTGAGGTTGAAGCCTTGCTGACGAGGCTTATATCTGAGAATGAAGACAAGCACTTTGTTGGAAAGTTCAGCATTTCCTGAACCCCCGCTCTCTTTCCCATTTTAAGACAGCAAAACAAAATGGCAATAGTTTTTGTTAGGTGGAATATTAATGTTTCCCTTTGATCGATGTAAGCTTAGTGTTTGGAATGTAGAGCCAAGATCTTTGGGTTTAGTTTGAAATTTACTCTGTGACCAGTTGGTTTATATCTTGAATTTGGGATTTGGAGCTTTAAAATGAGTACAGTAATTCCTTTCTTCCCTGGGGATGAGTTGCAGGGACCTTGTGCAGTTTAATTAATTTGTAATTTGTAATATGCTTTGAAAAATAAAAGGCCTTCATAGAAATAATAAACATTGTTATAGCTACAACTTCTGTGTTTGTAAGCAAACTGTTAACACAATTGAAGCTGTTTATACATCAAAAATAAAGTGAATACTTGGCCATGTTCCAGCTGATTTAATAAATGCAGGTAGCTGAAAGACATACTTTATTACATAAAGTAGACTTTTTTTTTTCTGGAGAAAAATGTACTCTTGAATAAACCAGTTTCTTGTCTGTGGTATTCAGTTGAACAAAATGACTGTTAAATCTTCACATCTGTTTTGTAGATGCAACTTCTACAATGATAGCAAGTGGTTTTGGTTGGCTTGTTTTTGTTTTTTAAATAAAATAGGCACATGCTAAGTACTGGGTTAGGGTTGCCAGGCAAAACACAAGAGCATCAGATAAATGTGAATATCAGATAAACAAGAAATAATGTTTTAGTGTACACTTGTCCCATGCAACATATAGTGGAGAAATAAATTATAGTATATTCCTATAACTGAATACTATTCAGCAGTGAAAACTAAAAATCTGCAGCTGTGTGTAACCACAGGGATGAATTTCAGAAACAATATTAGAGGAAGGCAAGAGTCACAAAGACTACATACTGTATCATCTCATTTATATGCAGTTTAAAAAGAGACAAAACTAAACTATGGAGTTAGATCAGCCTAGTGGTTACTCTTGGCAGGTTGTGACTGGGAGGACCAGGATGGGGCCTTGAGGGTGCTGGTGTTATCATTTCATGAATTGGGTGCTAGTTACACAGGTGTCTTCCTTTTAGGAAAACTCATTGAGGCATTCTATTTATGGTCTATGCACTTTTCTTAATGCATGATATGTCTGAATACAGTTTAGATATCTCTAGAACAATAGCATGCTTTAACATACCTTAACAAATATCTTAGATTTAGAACGTTTTGAGAAATTTAAGGAAGTAAACACCTTGACAAATATTCATATAGTTGTGCATTTATTACGATGTTTGCATATTTATTCTATGAAATTAAGATATCTATTTAAGCTGAAGGTGATTCAGTATCATATTATTTGTCCTAAACAAATACTTTGAACATAAAATTTGGCTTAAATTATTTGTTCATATACTGAGTAATTTTTTACTTCTCAGTGGGGACTGCACAAAACAATGCTTATCATATTTGATCACAAATATTTAGTGAGTAATATTTTAAAAAATTACTTGGGTAAGAATAAAATAAATGGATTAACTAATTAATTCAAAACAAATAACTATTTTTAAAAGGATAGAATATCACTATTTAAAACTGAAAATCTACCAAATAGCTTAATGACTTCTATGGATGAGAAGGTAGAAGTGTACACACTGCTGTGGGGCACCAAAGCCACCATGGACAATCGAGCACCAGCCATCTGATCACATGAATGATGATACGTGTGCGGTGGCTGTCTAGCATCCTTGAAGATAAATACAAACTGTTGATTTATAAAATTGACTTGGCCCTACCAAATGCAATATCCATAAAATACATGTATGTGAATACATCGTTTAACACTGAAAGGCTTAAATGCTTTGTTTGTTGCAAACATATGTATGATGAAAATAGGAAAAAAAACGTTTTATCCTGGTAATGATACAATTAGTAGTGTTATCCTCAATTGATGTTTGGATTAATTGATTATAATACATATGCAAGGTGTGGTGATACAGTAAAGTGGTTGGTTTTAAAAAAAATGAACACCCTAGAACTCATACATTGAAGTGTCTGTTCAGTTTGGACGACAGCACTCGTTTGGGCGTCTAAAGCCTGGCTGGTTGTTCAGATGTCCACACTGATGTGTGGTTACTAACTTGTCCACCTGCTGTTAGTACATGACAGAGCCCACCACCTCTTTGTTCAGCTCACGGACCCTTTCAGGTCGATGAACTCATGATTCTGACTTCCCTGACATACCTTTATTTGAACGTGACACTAATAGTCACCATTTCCAAATGAGAAATATTTATAAAAGATCAATGTTCTGTGGTGACCCAAATCAGATGGCTGCAGTTTCTGGGAAGGAGTCAGGTAGAGTGGAGTAACTAAATACGTACCCTAAGCTTTGAAAAGAGGCAGACCTGTCTGTGAGTCTTGGCTAAGACACTAACTAGTTACCTTGGCAGTTTACTTACCCTCTCTAAGCCTCATTTTCTTCATCCATAAAATGGGAACAAATGCATCTTGGGCTTCACAGGGATTGTTGTGTGTAACGAAGACAATGACGAAGCATTTAATGTAGTGCCTATTATGAGGAAAACACTCAACACAACAACAGTGGATTGAGAAAACCACCAAAACAATAGGTTGCTCAGGTCTGAACTCCTTGAATCTTCCTCTTGTTGGCAGTTTTAGCTATAGATATCATTCCACTCTCGGTCAAGTGGAGGGTCTATTTTACAAAGTGGGTTAGAAAAATAGAACATAAATTTGCTGGCATCAAGCTCTAATCACATTCACTCAGTGTGGAAAGCCAACATTCTCCCCTCATTCACTTACATGTGCCCCGCTGGAGCTGGGACCGAAAGCCTTTGCCTTTTGGTGTTGAATTCCATGAAGTAGGAATCAGGTTGAAGTGGCCCATTACCTGTCATGGGCAGGTCTTCCTATGGATAACCTTGTCTATGGTCTTTCAAATAGGTCTCATTTCTAATCATCTCACACTCTGCCTCTAGGCTGGATTTGTATGTAGGACCATGAATATATGTATATATGTCCATATTGAGCAGTACGAGGACAGGAAATTCAGAGATGGGGAGACTTGTATTCATGTGGCCAGCAGAGCTGCATTGTGCATGAAGCAGGAGCAGGGCTTTGTGGAGGAGATTTCATCCCCACCCTTGTGTCCAGGACACCGACTATCCTATGAGCTCCAACCTTCTCAGAAATGAAACAGGGAATCCGTAGTTTAAAACCAGTGATTGTAGAGTGTGGGCTCCTTTTACACCATTTAATGGACCTCACATGCCTGTGGCTTGCACTTTCAGTATCTGTTGCTTGAGAAGACACAAAATGGCACAAAGATACAGTAAATTCAGTGGCATTTTTATGAATGTGTATTTTACCTACAGTAAGCATTGAAAAAAGTGAGCATGGCATAGTATCTGTTTCATTTATAGATGGCACTCTGTGTACCTGTAGCGTTCAGGGGGCCTGGCATCGCCTTTGGGCCCCGCTTTGGGGTCTCCCTTGTTGAGAGGTAGCCCTGAACTCTCTCTGGGAAGCAGCAACTTTTGATAGGTCCTTATTAAAGCCCAGGGATAACCGAAGTTAAGAAACAACAGAGAAAGGTGAGTCAGGGGCCTCTTAGAAGCGGCTTTCTTGCAGGCCCAGGAACCCAGACACTCCCCAGGGTCTGTTTGGCTGCCCTCAGGGAACAGCAGTCTGCTCACCTCTGCCTCTGAGACATGTTCGAATGAAACCAAAGGAGGAAATTAAATCTCTGTCACTCAGGCAGGCAAGAAAGCCTCCGAGTCGCAGCTCTGACTCAGCTCTCTCTGACGACTGACATTTCCAAAGCAGGGCTTAACTTCCTCTCCTAAAAAAGCCGAATTAAATTAGAGGCTGTTTTTTTCCTCCCCTAACAACCATTAGGAGTGTTCCTGATATGCATTAGTGTGACCAAAGGGCACATTTTTGTGTATGTGTTTTTTTTCCCTAAAGTAACAATTGCCTGGAAGGTGAATTCAATCTTCCTTTGAGAAGACAGAAAACTGCTTTAAAATGTGAGATTTTCTCATACTAGCCTATGCCCTCCTTAACTTTCCACTATAGGCTTCAGATATTCCTTGCCTAAACATAAGGACCATGTCACACACTTCTGTCCACTTCAAAGAGACAAGCACACTGCCTTCCCATTGCCTCGGGTATGTATCAGACAGGATTGGCTTTGTCATGCTGCAGTAACAAACATTTCCAAAATGTTAATGGCCTAAACAATAAAGGTTTATTTCTCACCTACATCACACATTCATCTTATTACATGTTCAATACAGACAGGCCAAGGGTCTGTGCTTATGGCATTCTCCCAGGAACCCAGGATGGCAAAGCAGCCCCTACCTTGAATTGCAGGTCACTGTGCCACAGGGACTACTGATCTCTGAGCCTTGCATCAATAATTCAGTGTTCTGTCCTGGATGTAACACATGCCATTTCGGCTCTCTGCTCACGGACCCAAACTAGTCGCATGGCCTCACCCAACCACGTGGGAGCAAGAAGTACAATTCTCCCCTGAGCCTAGGAGAGCTGACCACTTTTGGTGAACAGCACAAATGGTCCTCACAACATTCTGAGTAAATATTTGGGGACTAATTTCACTTCCTTTCTCCGAAAATGCTCATGGATTTTTTTTTTTTAACTTCCAGTTGGATTTTTAAAATATTTTCTCTTTTTAAGGAGAGATAAAAAAACAGGACCTAGCACAAAGCATCAAGAATGTATTTTATTTTTTCAGTTGGCTTTCCTCTTCAACTTTATTTTCCTTGCATTACGTTTTCCACTCCTGAGGCTTTTGACCTGTTATGTTCCCTTTAAGTGTGGACAGTACTCTGAAAACCGGAGACTGGAATTTACGGGGCTCTCGACCAACGCAGAGAAAAAGCATCTAGCCTGGCCCCTTTCTGGGTCCTCCTTGTGTCACACTTCCTTCCCTCCCTCCCTGCTTTCATACATCACTATCACCAGATTCCTGAGCATTTCTGAGCGAGTCTCCCTCCCTCTGCTCCTGAACTTCCAATTCCAGAATCTCAAAGGCCGTGTTAAAGGAAACTGTATTGTGAAAATCACAACTGTGGTTAGAGTCAATTCTCTTTTCTGGTAAAATACATAGGTTTCGTGAAGGATGGAACTTTGCTGCAAGAGGGTCCTGGTCGCTGCCTACATTTTGCCTGTTCAGATTTAGTGTCCATGTCGCATGGTTCTGTAACTATTGTGGCGGGTTGGGCTAACGCCGCAGCAATGTGAGTGATCTACTCAGGTGTTAGAATAGTAGCTGCCAAGAAGAACTGTCGAAAACTAGCTTCTTCCAAGTGAAAAATTTATGTATTTTTTTAAAGACAGAGACATTCCTTATAATCAAACCCTTTAAAAATTTTGGTGTATGTTTAACAGACGTAAACTTTCCCACGATGAGATAGTTCACTCTGAGGTAAAACAGATAGCTATGTTTATCCAAACAGGGGTATAACCTTACTTCTCAGCCCTTCCCTTAGAGTCATCTGTACAGATACATACAGCTATAGAAGTGTCTTGGCAACAGGAAAATGCAATGGAAAATAAACCAGACCATGCCCTGCATTGATGTGATATATTGTAGGGCAGGCAATTTTAAACACTTCTGTTAGGTCAGGATAATTTTCTAGTCTAAGATCAGAATGCAAACATGGCTAAGCCAATGTATGTGGATTTCTATATAAAACATATGTGAATAACATTTTTTGGAGAGATTATGGGCAGGCCTTTCCTTGTAAATGTAATTATCTGGGATTATGGTTCAATTCCTGGCACAGTCGGTGAGGTTTAGGAGCTTTCCAGGCAATGGCAGTTTTTGCTTTCTGTATGACATAGCTCCATGTGACAGAGAATGACGGTGTAGGAAGCAAGAAGGATTGTTTTTTCCCCTGCTGGGTGTGAGATTCCCCTGTAATGGGATCAGCACTGAGACTCCTTCCCAGAGAAGAAAAAGTGACCAAAAATTAAAAAAATATTTTAAGTGAGACAAAAAAATTGCACAGAACAGGCCTTTTACAAATACCTTTGTTTCTGTCCCACAAGGTGGCAGTAACTACATTTCTAAGTGGCCATCTGCCTCTGAAAAGAATGAAACCACTAAATGGCCAAGTATTATTTAATGTGTGTGCTGTAGGAACCGATTCTTTGAAAGTAGAGTAAAAACATTTAAAGCCTGGGTGAGCTTTGTGAGAGTCTCCCACTGCAAACTCCTTCCTTAAATCTCAGGAGGAAATAAAAGCAAACGAACAGCAGTGTAGTGTGACCTCATTCCACAAGGCTCTGCTGTCCACCACAAACGGGACTCCCAGCCGGGGACCACGGAACTTGCTTTCTCTTTACTACTGTCCCAAGGTTTCAGTGAAGCTAAATAGCTAGCAAGCAAGCCATCTATTGGCTTTCAAGGCTAAAACTACAGTCTGAATGATAAGCTGGAGAAAAAGAAATTCAGAAGCCCTGCACTTAGAACAAGTGTCATAGAAGGACCTAATTAATGATGCTAACATTCATTTGTTTAGATTTTTACCTAGAAAGGTAAATTCATCTGTAATTCAGAAGTAGCATATTAAGTTAGAACCTTTTTAAAATGTTGATTTTTTTTTTTTTTTTTTTTGCGTGGATAAGTAGAATCAGAGCGATCACTTCATTGCCATGTTTTCTGATCCCATTAACGCTGGAATAAGAGGAACATGCAAGATTTAGATTAAGATCCAGGAAGTTTCTAAACATGGGAATTGAAGTCCTTTTTCTGCAGGCCCAACCAAATTGGATATATTCATATGAATTATTCAGGACTGCCCTAATTCTATATCTGGATTCACATCTCTCCTCTGAAGGGAGGATCAGGCACTTGGAAGCCCGCTTTGGGCCACTCAGCACAAGCATCGGCAAATATTGATCGAGTGACTGCTGTTCAATTCAGGCTCTGAGACTCAGGATGACAAAGGCACATTGTCTGCCTTCAAGGAAAGAAAGTCCTGTTTTCTCCATCTTAGGAAAAATTGGTTAGTAACCTTGTTTATGGCCTTTGTTTCCATATAAAACTTGAGAGCATAGTTGATGAAGACTTGATCTGAAGTTTCTGTTGGGTCCCCGAGAGGCATTAACTGAGCAGCCAGTTCCTAGCCAGGCCTTTCTCATGGCCACTGTGTAGCTAGCGAAATGAGAGCTTCCATTAATTTTCCTTGGCAAAGGGCTACAAAAGAGTTTTGTTTTCCTTTCTGATTATAGAATAATCTGTAGCTAGTGAGTAGCACTTTCTTAGGACACAAATGAAGAAATGCAGTCTAATATTCAACATAAACATTACATTAGTTTAAGGGCTTTCTCTCTCATGAACTCAGTCTGTTTCTTATAATGACTTTCTTAAGGCATAGAACACGGAAGAGCGTTGTTGCCACTGTTTTACAGTTGGAGAGACTGAGGCAATGACTAATTAAGAGAGTTATCGTTCTAATGTCGTCTGTCAGGGAGAGAGTTGATAACAGGGTGCTATAGACTGTTGGCACCTGACCCTGTCGTATCTCCTGCAGAGAGCCTCTGTTTGTCTAGAAAATTCTTTTTTGGCACATTAGGGGAAGTTATACTCCCCAGGCAGGCGCAGCCCTTTTGCTCTTAGCAAAAGGAGCAAGGGCTGAATTTCAGCTTCTACTCGCGTCCTGGGCGGGGCACCCTCGTGCAGCATACAGCTTGCACAGCTTTGTGCCTCCTTGCCTGCTACTACTTCATGCTTTGGAATCAGACTTTTAAATGATTTGGTGAGAAAATTGAGCACTGGGAAATCCAGGAATATGGCCGATGCATCAGTGAGTATTTGTTCAAAGAATGGATCAGCTCAGGCCTCCATCCCGTGGGCTAGGCCACCCTGCACCCTTGCATCCCTGTCACCACGGAACTCCCTGTAAGGGCACGTTTGGAGCAGATGCAGAGGCACGGCTCTCAACCGAGCACCTCTTCTTCCTAAGAGTGTTACATTCCTTTGGAAATACTTTCCCCCAACCATTATGAATAAGAGGAATACGAGGAATAAGAGAGTAAAATCACTAAGACCACTTGTCATTTCTTTGGTGCTGACCACCTGCCTATACGGAGGCACGCACCCTACGCAGGGGCCTGGGAAGAGGAGCCCACCAACAGCTCCCTTTCCTCCATGTCCTAGGAGTCCTGGGCAAGAGGGCAGGGCCGAGCTGTCCCACGGTTCTATTAGACACACTTGGATTTACCAATAGACCCGGCCTTACCAATTGGGAGCCCTCAGGGAAGGACGTCTTCCTGCCTTCCATCAGGGGTAAGAGAGATTGTTCAGTAGGCAGTGAGGAAAAATGGATTCTTGTGTTCAGGGGCTTTGAGAAGCTGCCTGTCAGCATGTTCACAGAAGGAATGGAGAGCATCAAGCCTGAGGGTTCCCTTATTTTAGAGTTATAATCAGCAGAAAACTTGAAGGGGGAACAGTGTCTTTTCTTCCTCCTGCATCTTCTATCGCACCAGCCTTGTTAGCTGGGCATGTCAGAGCAGGTTCTTGATTAATGCTCAGAGGTTGCTGATAAGGCCCCGCCTGGCCTAGACAGGGTGTGAGCCCGGGATGGGTTGGGTGCTAGACGAACCTCAGTGAATGGCTTCTTGTAAGCAGGAGAACCAGGTCATTGTGTGCATGATCTGATATTTCCACACTGCACTATGAAAATGCAATTATCCTGCATTGAAAAAGAGACCCCAATTTCTTCTCTCTCAACAAAGTCTTGTAACCATTAGGAATTACTGTTTCTTCCATGTCCTAAGTCCCTCAATTTTCATATTTTTTGGGCAACTCTAGGGTTATATCTGGATCCCTTAAGCCCTCAGACACACATGATTTCTCTGTTGTTTTAATATTTTTACATTTTGAATGACTTTTTAAACTGGCTGCCCTGGGTTAATTTCTTGGCTGCTGATGCATTGGTCTTTCCTGGGGGAGGTGACTGAACAGCTGGGAATATACTCATGAAAGGCTTCTCTGACTTAAGAAATTCTCACCAGCAGCCAAGCAATGAGATGACCTGCTCTGCCCAGGCTTCTGAACTCTGACACACAGAATTTTTATTGTATGTACGGTTTACCCACTGGTCCATAGATTCCCCCTGCTATAAATATTTTGTAGTTGTCTTGTGATACTAGGATCCCGAGACCCCCAGAGAATCCTAGGCATACAAGAATGTCTTCAGGTGGGAAACTGAGAGGGATACCTGCCAAGAAATATCTTACTTAAGCCTGAACTTTTTATTGTGAAAAATAGAAAGATGCACGTTGTTATGGCAATGTTACCAGGTAGGTATTTTTCTTCTTTTTGATTATCAGTTGGAATACCATTTCTGCGCATCATCTTGACTAGTGTTCCTTCAGGAGCAAGGCTAGGAAAGGTCACTTTTCTACTAGCTTCCCGGGGGCCTTCCATTTCGCACCAGCTCCTGAGAAATTAGCACTTGAACCACGGTCAATTGACATAATGACATATTAGGCTGGCGGTTGCCCACATAAAAGCAACACTAAGTTGTATATTTGTTTTGTTAGAGACTTTAATTCTTTTCTGATTGAAGCTTTATAAACCTTGAAGGTTTGTACCTGTTTTTCTGCTCTGAATTAAAAAAGAAATCTTTGTAATCCCCGGTTTTAGCCCACCATCAGGCCTGTAGGAAGGGCTGTGGCTGCAGAATAAATAAGCAAATGAATGGATGGAGTGACTACCAGTGCTTTCAGGTACACTAAGCATCTTGCTGTATGAGGTCTGTGGCATTGTTATCAACTCACTGGTTTGGAGAAATCATTGCTCCACAAAGGTGCTGCTGATGTCATGAGTTTCCAGTGGGCATTCCCACGGCCATCTTCTTCCTTTGTTCTCCCCTCATTTTATGAAACCCAGAAGCAAAAGATGTAGAATGAGGGGCACATGGTTTAGCATTTTTTCTTTGTTTGACTCACTTTCTGGTTCTTGCTAGGTCAGCTCTGCCTTCTTGAGGCCTGTGCATGTGGCCAGTGTGAATTTGAATATCACCTGCAAACGCAGTGCTCTAAACTTAACCACGCATTGATGTAACTCACTAAACCCCTAAGGTTAACAGGATCAAGTTTCTGCTCAGGATTGTAGGCCTAGCCTCAGTAATTCGAAGTCACACCACAAAGCTGAGTTGGGGCGTCAAACCTGTGGCGACACTCTCGTTAGTGGCATTCCTTTTCGCCTGTGCTGTCCTATCCCTGCCTCATGTGTTCTTTCACCACTCATTATATAATAATAACTTCTCTTCGTTTTCTGCTTTGAAAAAACTATAGTGATTTAAAAAGTTACTATGTGTACATGTGGAAATGTGCAATTTAACGCAGAGATTGGGAGATTTATTTGTTCATTTATTATGCTAAATGCCTAGCACAGCGCCTGACAGGTGGGAGGCAATCCATACGTGTGTGACTGAATGAGAGAAAATAGCACATTGTAAATGGGTTTTGAAAAAATGTGCCAAAGCGGTGAGAATTTTTAATGCACAAGAACATATATATGGTTTAGTGGCAGGCACAATTTTAAATGCTTTACCTATATTAGCACACTTACTCCCCACAACAGTCCCCAGGGGTGCTTTTCATTGTCATCCGCACATTGCCGATGGGGAAACTGGGCACATGTGAAGGTTGGGTGAACTGTCCACATCTGTGAGAGGCAGAGCTGAGGCCAGAAACCAGGTACTGTGTGCCCGGAGACGGTGCCTTAAGCCACAGCCTCACACTGTCTTTCAAGTTAGGATACTGCCAATGTTCCCGGGAGCCCTGAGAAGTGGCAGACATAACAGACGATTCATTCTCCTCCCCACCCCCCACCCCGCCCCCCTAAAGAAAGGCTCTTAGCTCCAAGCCTATTCCAGACTTGAAGCAAATGTTTGGGATTTGGTTTAGGAGTTAGGGAGGATAAGTAATATCCATCAAACACACCAAAGTACTGAAACCTTATCTGCTGATTTCTTATCTCATTTTTCATGCTGTACATAAAATACCCCTGGACTTCTTTGTCCTCAGAAACTCACAAAAAGGCCACTTGATATAATGACGTCAAGTGATCAATCTTTGTACGGTTGTCTTATCACAAGTGTTACAAAACTGTTTTTATCGTGTTTCCTTTTGAGCAGCTATTGAGAGTCCCACATCCACAGCTGATTCCCATTTCTATGCAACTTCCTTAGCATGTTGGTGGGTGTTCATGTCTAGACGGCCAAACCATAACGTACACGGGACAAACTTGAACACAAAGGATCGTGAGCCTGAATCGTGGATTCATTTCCCTGGGCACTTCCCTAGTGTTCTTTCTTACTTATAATTTTCAATTATTCTTATTAATTATGAAAGTAATACATAATTGTCACAAATGAAACAAGGTAGAGATTTATAAAGAATGTTACTAATCGCTTCCCCAACACACACACATTCCTCTTTCTCCTAGAGTAACAGCCAGATATTTATACTTCTGTACTAATTCTTCTCTATCCTAGTAAAAACATATAGAAATATAGAGGCAGGTATTATTATGCACATTAGTGTTCATATTTTTGTAATTTAATAAAATTTATTTTTAAGATCAGTTTTAAGTTCACAACAAAACTGAGTGGAAGGTAGAGATTGCTGGTATAGTATACCTCCTGCCCCCACACATGCACAGCCAGCCTCCCCCATTATCAACATCCCACATCAGAGTGAGACATTTGTTACAATTGATGAACCTATATACAATGTATTTTTAATATAACAGCATAAGAAATTGTCAGCATTTGACCATTGTAACCTGTAAAACGGGCAATTTCATATATCTCATCATAATAGCAGATCCACTGACATATATTTAAAAAATAATTTTATGTAAATGCATACACAGATGCACAAAATTCCATCATGATTATTTAAGCATTTCCCTATGGACAGTCAGGTTATTTCCCATTTTTATTTTTTAAAAAGATTTTATTATTTATTTATTTATTTTTAGAGAGAGGGGATGGGAGGGAGAAAGAAAGGGGGAGAAACATTGGTATGAGAGAGAAGCATCAATCAGTTGCCTCTACGCCCCTAACTGGGGACTTGACCCTGAACATAGGCATATGCCCTGACCAGGAATTGAACCCCTGATCCCTCAGTTTGCAGGACGACACCCAACTCACTGAGCCATACCAGTCAGGGCTGTTTCCAATTTTTGAGAGCACAACATTGCTATAGTAAGCATCCTTAACCATATATCTTTTAAAAAAACAATTGTTCATGGATATATCCCAGTTTCTTAGAATGTAACGACACATGAAAGGTGCTCAATAAACATTTGTTGAATGACTGAATGGGAGAAGGGGCTCTCACACTGTCCTACCAGCTGTGTGAATCTCAATACTGCTCATCTAATTCGCTCACTTGTCATTGGATGGGACCATGGGTTCTCCGTGGCTAGTGTCATTCTTCTTATATCCTACTCCCATACTTCTATCTGTGGCAGCCAGAGAGTGTTTCTCATCATACTCAGCTCCCTTTTTACTTGCTTTTTGAAAAAAAGTAACTGTTGAGATATAATTCACATACCATACAATTTCCCCATTTAAAGTGAAAAATTCAAAGAGTTTTTAGTATGTTCACAGACAGGCACAGTCATATTTTAGAACATTTTCATCAGTTCAAAAAAGAATCTCATAACCTTTAGCCATCACAATCTCATCTCTCCCTTCCCGGCCCACTACCACCCAGGCACGAGAACCACTGGCCTGCTTTCTGTCTCCGTTCTGTCTCTGTAGACCTCCCATTCTGGGTATATGTTATACGAATGGAATCATATAACATATGGCCTTTCGTACCTGGTTTCACTTAGCATAGTATTTTCAAGTTTCATCTATGTTCTAATGTGTATCAAGACTTTATTCCTATCTATGACCAAATAATATTTCATTGTATAAATATACCTCATTTTGTTTATCCATTCATCAGTTGATGGACATTTGAGTTGTTTCTACTTTTGGTTATTATGAATAATATTGCTCTAAATATTTGTGTACACATTTTCTTTGGGTGTCTGGATGTATATATTTTTCTTTTAGGTCTATACCTGGGAGTGAAATTGCAGGATTACATGGTGACTCTGTGTTTAAGTTTTAGAGGAACTGAAAGACTGTTTTCTGCACATCATTTTGCATTCTCACCACCAGTGTATGAAGGTTCCAATTCCTCCACATCCTCACCAACATTTGTTATTTGATTTTTTTGACAGTAGCCATCCTGAAGGTGTGAAATGATATCTAACTATGGTTTCGATTCGCATTTCCCTAATGACCAATGACATCGAGCATCTTTTCATGTGCTTATTAGTCATTTGTATATCTTCCTTGGAAAAATGTAAATTGCCCCTGTTTCATTTGGGTTATTTCTCTTTTTATTATTGAATTGTAAGCATTCTTTACATATTCTGGGTACTAACCCCTTAGCAGATATACACAGATTCCTGTTTCCTGAAGTGCTCCATGCGGCATCCCTCACTTTTTTTCAGCAAACACTGCTTACTCTCGAGTGATGTACCCACAAGGCACACAGGGAATCTGAGGAGAGTGCCCCTGTGTAGGAATGTCTTCAGCTGACATTCGAGAGCATGTTGTGCTGTCTCCTCCCACTGAGAGACCCCACACCAATAAAGCCAGAAGTTTGTTTCCCACCCCCGCCACAAACTACCTCATGTAGAGGGCTGCTTATTGGGTGGTGGATTAATGTCTAAACCTCTTAGCTAATTAGTGTGGAACACAAATCACCCTTATGTAATAAGGCCTGACAATAAAGTGAGAAGTCAAAGCGAATGTTTCTATCGAGAGAGCCTTTGAGACAACTGGGTGGGTCGTTCTGTGCTTTCTCCATTACAGTGCTGATAACTTCCATGTTATGAGTAATACTTTTTATTTTGCACAATCAATTACTTCATGGAAAAGTCCAAGGATATTTTCCATATTAAGGTTATTTTCTGGAACTCTAAATGGAGAATTAATCTTGAACAATTGGATTTCATTTCAGAATGAGATTTTTGTGGACTTCAGTGATGGGAAAAGTAGAAATTAGTCAGCCAGGAGACAAGACCAATGGGGCTGATTAGTGAAGTAATTGTTAAGTTGCAAATGGAGAAAATAACAATCATTACCCCCAAACCCTCCCAGTATTCTTGTGATGTCCTCTTAATATACGTGTTACAGCTACATTGGTATCTGAAGCTGTTACTCCAAGGACATTCCTTTGGACTGATGCCTGACATTTGTCCTTTTACATAGCTCTCTTTCATTATAAGAACATATTGTTTAATGGTAATTAGTAAATAATACATTTATTTGTAATCAATTATTCAGAAATGGAGATATTCCATCTGTGGCAATGTATGTGTTTTTAATTAGTTGATTTTGGTGATTTTAAAACCACCCACTCTAAGGACAATTGATCCACCAAAAAACCTTTAAAAAATTAAGATGCAATTGACATATAACATTGTATAAGTAGCATTAGATAACACCTCCATCGCTGTCACATAACGATCATTTTTTTGGTGGTGAAACAGTTAATATCTTAGAGAAACACAGTTTATGGCCAGCACTGCTGTCTCACCGCTACGCTGTGCATTAGAGCCCCAGAGCTTATTTATCTCCTAGCTGCACATTTGCACCCTTAAACATCTCCCTGTCCCCTGCCCCCTAGCTCCTGTTGACTGCCACTCCACTCTCTGTTTGAATTCAGCTTTTTAAGATTCCACATCGAAGTGATAGCATACGGTATTTCTCTTTCTCGGGCTGACTTATCTCACTGAGCATAATGCCCACGAGAGAGTCTTACTAATTATTGAAGACCAAGAACACTCTGCGAGACTAACTTGCCAAATTAGATGTGGCTGGTCTGATGAGGGCGGTGCGGACTCTAGGAACGGAGGTGTCAGGGGAGCTGAGCTCAAAGTCACAAACAAGGCCGCCCAGGTTGGCGGCGATGGAACCGTTGGCCCACCCGACCCTTCTGGGCCGCCCTAGCGCATTGCTCGGCTTCCCTGGCACCTCTTTTCATCGATGTGGGAGTGAGACAGACTTGGGTCGTACTCCTAGGTCCATCCCTCACCAGCCGAACGATGCAGCGCAAGTTACTTGGTGTCTCTGAGACTCTACAGAGATGAGAACTCAACCAATCTCACAGGTTCATTGCAAGGAATGAGAATATATCTATAAATTGCTACTCCAATAACTGGCCCAGGACAGACACTTACCACATGCTACTTTCTTCTCCTTCCCTCTTTGTTTTTTTTTTTTCTATCTCTCCCTTTTTTTCCACCAAACTGGTCCCCCACAATTTTGGCCAACTCAGCACTTCAACTCTTGAGAGAGTCTACTTAATCAATGGCAGAGAAAGGGGAGAATGTCCTAATGCCCATCCTCAGATCTACATACAAAGTAGAACTTCCTTCTCGTTATCACTGGCCTTTTGACAAAACTGACCGCAATTCCCACCTCCTCTTTTCCTTGTTATTCCTCCCAGTTATTTTTTATTTGGGATATAACCGATATATAATGATACATTAGTTTCAGGTATACAACATAATTATTTGTTATATATAGTGAAATGATCACTGCAATAAGTTTAATTAGCATCTATCACTTCAAATTTACAAATAGTTGTGAATTTTTTCCTTATGATAAAAACCTTTAAAATCTACTTTCAGCAACTTTCTAATATTCCACACAGTATTGTTAAGTAGAGTTGCCTCCAGTTATTTGACCTTGTGAATTCTACCTATCTTCTTCTGCTTACCTTGCAGGCGTGTCACTTAAAAGACAACATAGGAAAAGGTAGCCAAACCAGTAAAAATATTGGCAAATTATAGATGAGTGAATCGATATGATTAAAAGAGTTTTGAAACAGTGCTGAAATCCACTGGTAATTAGGAAAATTCAGATTAAAGTAACAGTGAAATACCACTGGCAATAATTTAAAAGACTGTAATACCCATGCCCGGCTAGTAGCAAGGTGAATTAACACCATGTTTATGGAAACAACAAGGCAAACTCTAATGAATTTCACCATTAAAATGGTATATTAAAGTGAACAAATGCACACAATTTCCAACCTAGCAGTCTTTTCCTGTGACTGTATTCTTTAGAAACTAAAACATCAATATGAAAAGTTCTATTTACAAGGACAGTTATTGTTAGTAAAGGAAAAAGCAAAAGTGCAAACAGATAACAGCTGGAAACAAAGAGCTGTAGAGAAAAGGCTGGTAAAATAACTGGCATCACCTCACGAATGTGTATTTGTACATTTAAAAATACTGAATTAGAATTATCATAGTTGACAAATATTGTAAAATGAGAAATCACAGGAAGCAGAGAAACCTGTATAAAATTATCCAGGTAGGGGCGTGTGTGCGTGTGTGTTTACAGTGCCATGAGCATAGAGAAAAATAAAGGCAATAGTTTTAGGCTACTGTCTTGGGATGCTGATGAATTGTGGGGATAGAGAAATGAGGGCAGGTGAAAATAAAAAGACTGCAGTAAGCATGTCTCTGTCAAATATGATAAGATTATATTTATTTAAAATTAATGTGTGTGCATATATGTATAAAGAAATGGGAATAAGGAGTTAGAACTTGATCTGCTGGCTTGTAGAGACAATTGCTATATGAGACGGGACCCTCCAAAAAACTGAATTATTTTTTGGAGGGCGGGCCTCTTATGGTCCAGGCTTCCCTCTCTAGGTGAGTGTTCTAGGAACCCATCTATATCAGCGTACCAGCTGGTGTTGTTGTGAGAGGCTGCATTCTGCCTCAGTGAATATTTTTTAAAGACTCTTTCAACACATTTGCCCATTTCACGCTGGGTGGTTTACAAGCACACCTGCCCACACTGTGCTGAGTGTTCATCAGTTTTTGACCAAAAATGTCAGCCCCATGCCCCACCCTCCGTGTTAACCCGATTTCTCCCAGAGCAATTTTTTGTTTGTTTGTTTCCCTAGAAGAAAATTCTCAAAGGGAAGTGTTTTGCTGATGTGGAAGAGGTAAAACAAAAAATGGCAGAAGCACTAAAAGACATCAAAACTGGCAAGTTCAAAAACTATTTTGAGCAGTGGAAAAAAAATCTCTGTATGTGTATTGCATCAAAATAGAGAGTACTTTAAAGGTGACTGAAGTTTAAATGTATAAGAATAAATACACAATCATTTTATTGATAAATTCTGTTTTGGGGAGAAGCCCCTTTCATATAGTGGAAAAAAATAAAATATCAAAGTAACGTGAACAGCATCATTTTTGTTTTCAAAACAAAAGCTATCCAATCAATTGTTGATGAACCCATTCATCTACATGCCTACATATGTGCGTGTTTGCTTCTGTATTTGCATGTGTTTGTACACCAATGTACAAGGGCTGTTCAGAAAAAGTCCAACCATTGTTTATATAACAAGAACTGTTTGTGCAACACCCACGTAACCTGGCAGCCAAGGAGAGTGGACTGGAATGTGGATGCATGAACAATGATGACTTCACTGTAGATGCCAATGAGTGAGCAAGTGTACTGTGTGGCCATTGCATTCAAAATGACTGAGCAAGTAGAGCAAGAAATCTACCTCAGATTTTGTGTTGAGCTTGAACATTCCTCCATGGAAACTATTTGGATAATTCAGAAGGCTTTCGAGGACGAGACAATGAGTGCAGTACAAATAAAAGTGTGGTGCAAACCCTTCAAAGATGATTGAGAATCTGTTGAAAGCGATCCACATTCTGGAAGGCCTGCAACAAGCAGAACACCTGAGAATGTTGAGCGTGTATGGGCTACAATCAAGAAAGATTGGCTACTGACAGTGCTTGGAGAACTGTGTGAAGGGTGCCTACTTTGAAGGGAACTGAGGCATCATTGTCCTACATACAATGTTTCTTGTATCTTGTATCTTCTTCAATAAATGTCCTTATTTTTCATAATACATGGCTAGATTCTTTCTGGACAGGCCTCTATGTGCCTAGAGAATGTTATAGAAGAGGCACATGAATGTGGTGGATGGGTTTTTCTTCATACATCCTGTGGAAATTTGAAAGAAAGAAAAGAAAAAAACAAAAGGCAAGCTAATGGTCATCAAAGGCTGAAAAACAGTTTATAATTCTGTTTGAAGAAAATCTGGTTAGCTACCTCCGTGGGCATTAACTCGAGTGGTAAGGGGGAATGCATGTAATCTGAGCTCACTTTGGGCCAGGCCCGTCCCAGTTCCTGAGAGTTTCAGCCAGAAGAGCTAAGCTGTAATGGCTCATTCTAGCCCTGACCTCTGTTTCGGAGCGGCTTATCTTTCAAAGGCCTGCCTGGCAGATAAAGTGCCTAGGCAGGGTTTGTGGTTTTCTTGCCCAGGGCACCAGATTCCAAATTGGACTGTCATTGTGGCTTCCATGAGGTTTCCCAGGAGTTCTGTAAATGAGGTTAAACCCTGGTCAGTACACAAAGACCTGGAAACAACCTTTCCCAGACAATCCTCTAAAAATGCTTTTTGCTTCAGTGGGTGGAGAAGCAGCAGGAGGAAGGGAGGGACACAACATTCTGTGGCCATGGATATTCCACTAAGCAAAACCATGAGCTGATTAGAGCATTGGACAGAAAATTAATCAAAGATTTTCTTTTCCCATGGCTTGGCGTTTGTATGACAGCCTGTGTTGGGATTCCAGACTCTTTAGGGTCACTGTCATCGTTGAAATCCTGCTGATCTGTAAAAAGACATCCTTGGGATTCAAAGAGGTGAATGCTGAGTAGCTCTCATTATCCTGACTTTTTGCCACTTGAAATGATGAACAATAAACTAATAGACCACCTCTACATTTTGCCTCAATGTCCCCCAACATTTTTTCTTCCTCCCCAATTTGCTGTCATATTACAAGGCAGTTATAGGTGGCTAGATGTTAAATCAAAGTACGTAACTGCAATGGAATTTTGTCTTACGTGAATATTTCTGTCATGGGAGATTATCAATCTCTTAAGAGCTGTGATCTATTAAGTAGCTCCAGTCTATGAATCCAGAAAATTCATAGACACACTGTTTAATTATGACAAAGGCATAAGTGCACTGACTGATGAGGATTGGTGGCAATTTTTAATATATATTAGGTCACTTTGAGCATTCTTTTTAGATTTGTAGTTTTTTTTTTTTCCTGTAAGCCAAGAATCCTATATATATAAACAGGAGGGCAGAAATATTCCTGGACATATTGCTTCCCAATCTTACTTAGAAAACACTTGGTCTTTAGGAGAGCATGGACTCATTCAGACAGTAAAACACCAGTTAATTTGGTTAAATTTGCATTCTTTGCATTCAAGCTTACTTTTGAACAACTTCTTCTGAAGTAACTACTAGGCTTGCGGAGACAAAGATCATCTAGCTTTGGTATTTTTCCTTTAAATGACCAAGGCTAGTCACCCCTCAGTCTATATATTTTGATGTTTTATTTTTTCTTTTGGAAGTTTTGTTGTATATTTATTGTATGACACCTCAGCTTTCGTGCCTGGCACATAGGTACATTCACTATATATTTGTTATTTGTAGGAATGCCACGATGGTTAATACATTTAGTCAAGATAGGCTAGTTTATGGCGCTGTAACAAATAACTGGAATCTCAGTAGCTTAGCATAACCGACGTATATTTCTTTTGAAAAAAAAAAGTATTTCCTTTCTTTTTTTCCCCCAAGATTTTATTTATTTATTTTTAGAGAAGAGAAGGAATGGAGAAAGAGAGGGAGAGAAACGTCAGTGTGTGGTGTGCCCCCTACTAGGGGCTTGACCTGGAACCCAGGAACGTGCCCTGACTGGAAATCAAATCAGTGACCCTTTGGTTCACAGACCGGCACTCAATCCACTGAGCCACACCAACCAGGGCCAAAATATATTTCTTGCTCAATGCTAACTCTGATGTGAGTTGACACAGGGACTTCTACATCTGGTGAGTTGGGATTCCCTTCAACTTGTAAGGTCATCATCTCAAATGTGACTTCCAGGGTGCACCAACAAACAATCAGAAAGATGAAGGAGACCCATCAACTCTCAGGTGTCTTAGAATGAAATGGCAAATCACTTCCTCTCACATTCCTGCTTGCCAGATGCAGTCATGTGTCCCTGACCCAGCAACAGGAGAGTATGGAGACGCAGAAGGCCCATGAATAATCAATGAGTTTCCACTAAGGCAGGAAATTTTTAAATATAATGACACCAGTTTACTTTCTGTGTAGCTGACAATTTTTCTAAATGCAATTCACTAGGAAACAACTATGTTTTCAAGATGAACTATCAGTGTAGGATGCCAAATTAATGACAAAATATACTAATGTGAACATTAAATTAATTAAAAATGGTGCATTTTTATGGTAAAAAATATTTAAAATATTAAACCCAAGGAGAATATACATAAATATTAAGACTTTTTGTTTGTTTTTGTCTACAGCCTTTAATCTAACTTCTCTAATCTCTTTTTCCAGAAGTAACTACTGTTAACCTTTTTTCCGATTCTTCTAGAGATAAGAATATCTCATATATAGTATATATACATATATATGCATATGTATGTATATATAATATATCCTTTTTGAAATACAAATGATAACTTATGATAGGTACTATTATGTACTTTTGTTTTTTAAATAAAAACCAGATCTAGGATAAGGGGATTTCTGGTCAAGATCAGCACACGTAAACACAGTTCACCTCCTTACCGTGAGACAAATGAGGAGACAAAGAAACATAGCCCAAATGAAAGAACAGAACAAAACTCCAGAAAAAGAACTGAACAAAATGTAGACCAGCAATCTACTAGGTACAGAGTTCAAAAGACTGGTTATAAGGATGCTCAGTGAACTTAGTGAGGACCTTAACAGCATAAAACATCCAATCAGAAACAAAGGATACACTAATTGAAATAAAGAACAATTTATAGGGAATCAACAGTAGAGCAGATGAAGCCGAGAATCAGATAAGCAATTTGGAATTTAAGGAAGCCAAAAACAACCAATCAGAACAGCTGGAAGGAAAAAGAATCCATTCCCCCCCGCAACCCCCCCCCCCAAATGAGGAGAATATAAGGAGATTCTGGAGCAACTTCAAGCACACCAACATTTGCATCATGAGGGTACTGGCAAGAGAAGAGACAGAGCAGGAAATTGAAAATCTATTTGAAAAAAT
This sequence comes from Mormoops blainvillei, assembly GCA_004026545.1. NCBI lineage: Eukaryota > Metazoa > Chordata > Mammalia > Chiroptera > Mormoopidae > Mormoops > Mormoops blainvillei. The sequence continues at coordinate 48,295 of PVJD01003353.1, forward strand.
AATGACAGAAAACTTCCCTAACTTGGTGAAGGAAATAAACATACAAGTCCAGGAAGTACAGAGAGCCTCAGACAAGATGAACCCAAAGAGGCCCACAAGAAGACACATTATAATTAAAATGCCAAAGGTTAAAGGCAATCTTAAAAGCAGTGAAAGAAAAGCAATTAGTTACCTATTGGGTTGACCAAAAGTCTGTTTAATTTTTTCTGTAAAATAAAAGACATTTAAAAAAATTTTTCACCAATAACTTTATTGATTTCAATATTCTGAGTATGTCAGCTATCTCCTGCATGGTATAATGTCAATTGTTCTTAATTAATGTTTTGATTTGATCATTATGAACTTCAACTGTTCCACCCAACCATGAAGCATTGTCCAGTGAGAAATCTCCAGCACCCAACTTTACAAACCACTTTTGACATGTTCCATCAGTCATAGCACCCTCTCCATACACTGAATACATCTATTCTTGTACTTTGGTTGTGTTTTTACCTTTCATGAAATAATAAAGTATAATATACCAAAAATATTTGCATTTTTTCTTCCATCTTGATATTAAAATGGCTACATCAAAATTCACCAATTTTGATGTTTTTTTAAATGCATGCTGACATGACAGCTATCATAATACAATCTAACAAAATTGTTTTAAACGAAGTTCAAGACAGCGAAGTGCTATTAGAGCCATCTTGCAGAAAAAAACCAAATGAACTTTATGGCCAACCCAATACAGGGAAGCTCCCATAAGTCTGTCAGCTGATTTCTCAAAAGAAACTTTTCCAAAAAAAGAAAGAAAGAAAAAGAAAAAAGAAACTTTCCAGGCTAGAAGGGATTGGCAAGAAATATTCAATGTGATAAAAAGTAAGGACTTACAACCAAGGCTACTTAACCCAGCAAAGCTATTATTTAGCATCGAAGGACAGATAAAGAGCTTCCAGAGAAGAAAAAGTTAAAGGAGTTCATCACTACCAAACCAATATTATCTGAATTGTTAAAGGACCTTCTTTAAGAATAAGGGGAGGGGAGAGGGGAATAATTGGGGAAAGAAGGGGAAGGGTCAAGTCAAGGAACATGTGTAAAGGACCCATGGACAAAGATAACAGTGATGGGGGAGGGTTGAAAGTGGAAGGTTGGGGGTGGGTAGGGTAGGGGGAGAGTAATGGGAGGAAAATGGGGACAACCGTAATTGAACAACAATAAAAAAAATTAGGTATACAGTTTTTAAAAAGTTTCTTCCCCCCCCAAAAAAGATAAGAAGATAAAAAATATGAACAATAAAATGGCAATAAATACATATCTATTAACAACTGCATCTAAAAAACAAAATAAATAAACAAGCAGAACAGAAATAGAATCAGAGATACAGAGAATGTTTTGATGGTTGCCAGATAACAGGGGGTCTGGGGCGATGGGTGAAAAAGGCAAAGGGGTTAAAAAGTACAAATTAGTAGTTACAGAATAGTCATGGGGAGGTAAAGACAGCATAAGGAATAGACTAGCCAAAGAATGTATATGCATGACCCATGGTCATGAACAGTGGTGTGGGGATTGCCTGAGGGAGTAGGGGGTGGGGCCGAGTGGAACAGGGCAATGGGGGAAAATTTCAGATAGCTGTATTAGCATAAACAATAAAATATAATTAAAAACACCTAGAGTTCCATTCTGTACATTGGAACATCATATATTTTTAATAGCCAAATGGGTTTTTAAAAAAAGATACAGCTTTACATTTTTTAACATATAAGAATATGAGTTTATTCCATGTGTGTATGTATGTATTTATGTGAATTTAAAATCATTGTTTTTTTCTTTTTTAAAAAAAGTTAATTGATGCGAGTGTCAGACTCACTATGAGATAACATTTAAGATTCATTTGTTTTTGAATTAATAGGAATATACCCTTGGGCAAAACATGGGCATAATTGATGCATAGAAATAATTATTGATGATAATTTCATAGCCTGTGAAGACTTTAAGATGTTAATTTTAAGTTATTGCATGTAAAAATATCAATGCTTTCTGAGTCGTGATGGAAATATGGAGAATGTAGAACACAGAAAGTTTAGGAAAGTGGGACAATATGTTTCCCTTTGAATATTTTACATGAGTAGGAATGGGAATGGGAATGGGAAGAACATTACTTTTTCTCCCACGTATAAAATGAGGTAAGCTGCCAGCTACAAGGGAGAGAGGACAGGGGCCAGAGATCTTCCACCTGCTACAGCAATGAGCAGTCACCCTCATCTTTGAAGTGATTTACAAACATTAATGAAGCTTCCCAGCAACCATGTAAGGCAGGGAGGTTATAATTACTCTGTTTTACAAATGGGGGACGGAGACACACATAAGTTAAGTGCTTTGCCTCAGGCAAACTGCGATTCCTCTGAGATGGCAGGAGCCCTTGGCTTCTCAGCTCCATCATACCTACCTCGGGTGGCCTCCTCTTCATCCAGGGGATGGCCCCTGTCCTGCAGAGACTAGAACTGGCCTAGAAAAGCCAAGGTCAGATCTCTGCTAGGACACAAGGGTAGAGATTAGTTGTTTAAGGGCAAGGACTGAGAGCGTCTTTCCACATGGTACATACCGCCAGACGTTCAGTAAGAACGTGGGGGTAATCGTGGCAGATTACCCAGATCATGAAGGCAGCGTTCTTTCTCCTTCACCATTTTGATAATTGTACAATTTAACTTTTCCAGAATTTGGCAGCATCCAGATTTCAAACTAAAACAAAGGTTCTCTTCTCACCATTCTGGTGCTTAACTCCTTTCCCGAATGCTGCTTTAAATGGTAAAGCGGAAAGTTGAAAAACATGATTGACAAATATAAAATGATATATTGACTGGCAATCTGGAAATGAGTAATCAGGTCTATCTTGATACTTATCCTAATCCTATAACATTTAGGTGTACAGTTATTAATACTTCTGTAATTCTGACAGTGAAAAAATACATAAGGGAAAATGTAAAGAGAAACTTCTTAAATGTCATTCATTCACTTGCTGTTGTTTGGGCATAGGCTAACTTTTGGGAAGCATAAGAGAGAGTGACTAAGTTTTTTAGTAACTGCGCTTTATCATAGCTCAAGAATTGATGAACAACCTAAGGCCGGCTTTGCTTAATCTACAACAATGGGGAGGGCAATGGGGAGGGTAAGTCCTAATAGAAGGACTGCAAAGACGGAATTTGGATACATAAGTGGGGGGGGCGGGGCCCCCCAAGCCCCAGGAATTTATTTATTAAAAAATTGTGTATTTATCCTTACATGCTTAAACTTCAGTGATCTTCAAAGTACTCTCCATTTGATGCAATATACCTATCGAGACTTTTTTCCACTGCACAGAACAGGTTTTGAGCTCCTCAGTTTTGATGCCTTTTAGTGCTTCTGCCACTTTTTGTTTTGCCCCTTCCATACCAGGAAAACGTTTCCCTTTGAGGACTTTGTTTCATATGGGGTAACAAAAAAAGTCGCTTGGTGTGGGTGGGTGAATAGAGAGGGTGGGGCACAGGGGTCATGCCGTTTTGGTCAAAAGCAACTGAACACTCAGTGTGGTGTGGGCAGGAGCACTTGCTAAGTCACACATCATGAAATGGGCAAATGCGTTGAAAGAGTCTTCAAAAAAAATTCACTGAAGCTGAATGCATCCTCTCAGAACAATGCCAGCTGGCACACTGGTGCAGATGGGTTCCTAGAACACTCACCTAGTGGAGGAAGCCTGTAATACAAGGGGCCTGCCCTCTGGAAGGTAATTCCAGTCTTTTTGGGGTCCCCCCTCATATGTGACTATGTAGAAGACTTCCACATACTTGTAGACAACACATCTATATATATTTTGGACAATATGCATATATGTACACAAACACACACACACACACATATAGGTTATAAATTTCTCATCTATAAGAAAATACATAGCAAGTATATTTACTCCATCATAACTTTTATATTTGTGTGTTTACATTTTAGTTATTTGAGTGAATGTCTTACCCCCTAATAAGATGGTAAAGCTCTTTGAAACTGGAGGGACCATGCTCTTTTCATCTTTTTCACCCTACCCAAGATTTTGCCCAGTTTTTTGCTTTTCATCTGTTGAATAATATCCAAATATGTGTAAAGGTATAGCCCCAGCTTTCAAGAGGCTTTAAGCTCTGAAGCACCATTCAGGATTAGCCTGATCTTTCAGAACCTGCTACCCAGAAAATAAATCCAGAAGTCTTGCATTGAAAGGGCTTTCTCAAAGACTCCCAATACTATTACTTATGTTCTGCAGATAAGGCCCAAAGATAAAAGCCTAAGTTTATAATTTAAATGCCTCCTTCAACTCTGTTTCATTGTATTATCTTAAAAAAAAAAGATTTTATTTATTTACTTTTAGAGAGAGGAAGGGAGGGGGAGAGGGAGAGAAACATCAATGTGTGACTGCCTCTCACATGCCCCCTATTGGAGACCTGGCCCGCAACCCAGGCATGTGCCCTGACTGGGAATCGAACTGTCGACCCTTTGGTTCCCAGGCCCACCCAATCCACTAAGCCATACCAGCCATGGTACATTGTATTTTTTTATAACAGTGAACAAAAGCTAACAAAAATGAACAACTACCACAGAAGATAACAAAATACATGTGTGATTAATATTTTTTTATTCCACCTGTATTATGGGGTGTGTTTGCAGAATTTCAACAAATTTCAAAAGGCTCTCTGCTTCTTTCTCTGTCTTGAACTCTGAGTGAATAACCTCCAGTGTTAATCCAAATTTTCATTTTCTTTTAAAATGTTCTGGTTAAGTTCACAGATCTTGAAACTGCATTTCAAAAATGCATACCTCTCGCTTTTTTAAAATGAAAAAAATCAAAACAAAGTTAAACCACAATGTAAAAAAATTATTCCTCTTGTATTTGTATGTAGTAATAACCAGGAAAGTTCCTTGAGGAATACATTCCACTGACATTTATTCATCTTTTGCATTTTTATTTCAATGAAAAATCTTGTGCTTTTGACACCGTGCCAGCCTTTGGCTGCTTTTCCCCTCTGGCTGGCTCGCTTCTTTTGTCATGGCTTCCGGTTGGCTGCTGGCTGCCGTGCTGATTGCGCTGCTATTCTGCGTTCTCTCCTTGGTCCTGGGTGTTCTTCCAGCCAGCCGCCTGCCCTTCCTGTCAAGTGGCACTCACCCACCTGCGGGCAGATCATTTCCATCTGTCCTCAGTACCTTTTGAACAGTGGCTCGCTCCAGAGCCATAAATGCCTGGGCCCATGAGCTAATCCAGCCTCCTTGGCTGATAGAATCCATGACAGGATCACAAGCCCCAGGGTCATAAACATCATTTGGGCGCTAATAAATTTCAAGCTTTGAAAGGAGGTGTTTATGTCTAGCAAGAGATATTGTTTGCAGAAGGAACTTTCTTGGGGCATCTGTAATTTGTTTGGGAGCAGTGACACCTTTGAGGTCTCAGGTAGAGGGAGGAGAGTGCCATATAGTAGCCAGAGCCCTGGGACTGCCCAGGCCTGGTCTCAGCCCCTCCCTTGACACCTCGTTTTTTGAGCAATTATTTTCACAATCCATCTTTTGTAGCCGACTCTCTCCATCTGTAAAGGAATAGCAAGCCAGGCTTTCATCTTCTGGGAGAAGGGGCGTTCATTTTTATTACATTCTTCAACTCTCTTTAGTTTCTCCCCTTGCATACTCTGCTACTGACATGATAGAAGTTTGAAACTTTGATCTTTCAGTCCAAGGATTTTAATTGCGTTACAGAATAAAATAAGCTGAATTTTGTTCTTTGAATGTCTTAAAAAGGGTGCAGTTTTATATGGTTGGTCTGTATGGTGTGGTCTGATTGTGTTCAGTGGGCTACTCAGCCAGGGCTGTATTGATCTGTAAGCATTTACAAATCTTTAACTCATTCAGGACTCTTTGGTGATGATGTAGGTACAAAGGACAGAGAAAACATGGGCTTGCCATCTCACTGGGAAGGGGACGTGTAGGAAAATGAAAAACAGAATATGTACCCCTTTCCTCGCACAGCTTCAAGGGGCTGGCCACCTGTCAGTGTGGCTGTGTTTCTTCCAGGCCGAGGGGACATGTGGGCCCATGACCTGGCTTCACTAACTGGTGCCAGGAGTTCAATTTCTGTGCTACTTTGATGGACTGCTTTACAAGGACAAGACCATACTGACAGGAACTTGTTCAGCTCTCTCGCTGTCCCAGAGACGGTGGTACGGCTTGGTTAGTAGTGGCTGTTCGCTGGTTTGAGTTGCTTCTCAGGTTTCTCTCTCTGTGAGCAACATTCTCATTCTGATGCCTCTGCCTTTCCTTGAGAGGCCCCTGTTAGGGGCCTGTGCGCCTCACCTTCCATTTTGGAAGTACAGCTAGGTTAATATGTGAACACAAAATTAGTTCTTTGGAGGGTAAAACACGTGATGGTCATAAAACGAGTTTCACGGTCAGAGAGTGAAAAGGGAACAGCAAGTCAGTTAATGTTAGTTCTCTGCGGGGTTTCAGCAAAGGGCGTGGTGGGTTTACTTTTTTATTTCTAAAGGTAAGAGGCCGCGTAGCTGCCTTCAGCATAAAATTTCCTACCAGTGAGAAGTGCTCAGATTAAACTATAGCTCCCAGCTTCAACTTTTGCCCTAACTCGTGAATGCACCCCCACTCTGAAATATGTACCTGACATCCTGATGGATGGATGCTTCTCTATATGGGTAACGAGTCTGCAGCTGATTAAATCACAGGTTTCCCATATCATTCTTACAAGTTCTGCAACACAGTTCCTTGAGCTGACAGCTGTACAATAGCACCTTTTGAACTGTTCCTGGTCTCCTGCCAGAAAACTTATCTTTCAACATTTTGCACCCACCTCCCAATTCCTAAGGGCAAGTAGAGAAAGGAAGGAGTATGTTTTAAAAGCAATTCCAAGCTCTATTGTGTTTTCCCCACTTCGTAGCCCCTTCTTGTTATTGATGGAAAGCATTGTGGAAAACTGCAGGACAGCAGATTGTTTTAGAATGTCTACCTAAGTCCAAGTTCATCACGTTTGAGCACTTCTCTTGAATGCTTACTGTATACCAGGCACTCTGCGTGGTGCTGGGGATGACGGGTAGGCACAAATGTTTTGTTATTAGCATTCTTTATGACTTCAGTGATCCAAATTACATATCAGGATCATAAAGTCGGTGCATTAGTGTCTGTTTTTTTGCTTTGAAGATCTCACCCTAGAAAGTAATGAGCAATAATAGTTTCCTTTCCTCCTCCATTTCCCATAACTCAAATAGATACGATTCTACGAAAACTCATTTCTTTAGGATTTTCTTGAGAACCCTGTTAATGTGTGTGTGTGTGTATGTATGTGTAAAATATATGAAACGAGGACTCATGCAGGGAATCTCTCTCAGGAACCCCCAACCCTGAGAAACTGGACTCCTCACAGATGATCGGTTTGCTTTGCTCTCCTGGGCACCGTGAAGGCTGGGGCTACTGTTGTTCCTTCTTTGCAGAGATGTTAGGACACCCAACCCAGTGAGGCACGAGAATGTTCCAGCATAAATTTCTCCCTACTAATCCTATTTCTAACTTCATTTATTTTTCCTCCTCCTACTTGCCATCTCTTTGATTATGTCGCTTATTTTAATCTTATAGAGCTACTTACACACATTTTAATAAAAGACTCACAAATATTTTTGGAAATAGGTGGAGGATTCATAAACACATTAATAAAATAAGAAACAACTATACCTAGAGAAAACTGCAGGCCAGATGTGTTTATGCTTGGAAGTTTTTCTGAAGGTTTTAATAATTTATCTAGTTTTAATGTTTTTTAGGTCCCCAAGTCAAGAATTCATATGCTTCCAGACAGTTTTATTTATTTATTTATTTTAAAAAGATTTTGTTTCTTTATTTTCATGGAGAGGGGAAGGGAGGGAGAAAAAGAGGGAGAGAAACATAGATGTGAAAAAGAAACGTCGATCAGTTGCTTCTCGTACGCCCACGGACCTAGGACCAAACCAGCAACCCAAGCATGTGCCCTGACTGGGGATGAACCAGCAACCTTTCATTTCTCAGCACAACGCCCAACCCACTGAGCCATACCGGTCAGGGCTTCCAATTAGTTTTATAGTCGGGATAGACTATAGAGACACCTAATTTATTTTCAAGAATGTTCTTAATTTACTCTTGTTGGGGTTTATGTACATAGAATAAGACGGTAATTTTTCCCATTTTATATTATGCAAATAGTACAAGCTCATGTTAAAAATTTAGACAGCATATAAATTGGAATTAAATACTGACTTAAAAATCTTTATCCCTTCCTATTCCTCTAAATTTCACTCTCCTTTGTGTAACATTATAGACTTTTCTATGTACTTATAAGGATATAGATACGTGTATTTCCTGAATGAATCATACTGTTCTGCAAAGTAAGCTTTTGTCAGGTGACAAAATATGGACTTCTTTTTCAGGGCAGAATAAATATGTCTCTTTTATTGTTTTTTACCGAAGTTTATTATTTAACTGTGTGACTACTTCATACCTTGTTTGACTAGTCTCCTAATAACAAGCACTTATGCTCCCTAAGCAAGGTGTAAGGTTTTTTTTTTGTTTTAGAATTTATTCACCCACAGGCAGGTTGTCTGAGTAGACGTGCCTCTGCTCGGGGTTCTCACAGGACTTAGGAAGCCTGGTGGTATGAGAGGTAGGCTGGGACAGATGAGCTGACGTTGGTCACTTGTACTCTGTGTGTCTCTAAACGAAACCCAATGGAGCAACCAAATACTATCCCACTGCCACTGAATATCATGTATTTATTTTCCACTTGGCAAAGTGCTTTCATGTGCACTATCTCATTAACCCTAACAACAGTCTCATAAGGCAGGTGTTGCTATTCTCATTTTTGGAAAGTGACTTTCATGGAGGTTCTGGGGTTTAACCAGCATCTTACAGCTCCTGCCCCGGCTTCCCTGGACACTTCCCCCAAACCACAGCCACCGCGCGTCCGGAGCCAACAGTGGACTTTACATACAATATGAACCTCGCTATGAGGAGCTCATTCTCCAGCCTTCAAGCAGGCCAGGCCTCAGCAGGATCTAGGACTTTATTTGTGACTCCCGTTCACTTCAATCCTCAGACACCTTTTTGAAAACACACCCTTGGTCACTGACCACAGGCTGCCCAGCACTGAGACCCCACTCCCGGTGGCGTTGCTGGCGGGCTCTCCGGCAGGAGGCTGGCACAAAGGACGGAGGCTGGTGATGACTAAGCCTCTATAGTGCTTTCTTTGTTGAAAGAATTGTTTTCCACTTTCTGCCTCTTTTTTCAAGGGAATTTTTCTGTAACACTATAAATTCTTTGAGCAGATAGTTATCAGCAGCCTCTGTAATAGCAAAGTACTTTTCAGCAGAAAGTCAATTTGACAGATCAACATACTGTATAATTAAAGGATTAGCATCGTTTGTCCTGAAATTAAATTAAGAGGGGAGAACTTTTGTGCTAACTTGTTTATGATAAAATTATTTGTTGTCATTTTCCAGGGAATAACACCCAAGTGTCAGTTTTGATATTTTAGCCTCAGAGGCGAGTGGGAACTGACACTTACACAATGTGACCACGGTGGCACATACCTGAATCATCTCCAGCTTGTCAAACCGAGATGTTTCCCTTTTGTGAATGAAGGGGTGTACTTCCTTCCCGCTCCCTCCTTCGTGTTTCTGGAGGGAAAAAGTTTCATCTTCCAGTGTATTCTGGAAGCTGCCTGAGTTTTGTATGGATCGGGTGGTTGCGTTTATTGGGCACTTCAATCTCTCACTGATCCAGGCCAAAGTGACTGGGAAGGGTACTGGGGGAAGACTTATTGGAGAGGCTTTGGGGACAGAAAACCAGGTTAAAGGGTTGTGCAGGTGACCAGTTTTATCTAGCTATCAAAGCCTGTTCTGCTTCTTTGAACCCTCTGCTGCCCCCTTAGTACCGGTGTTTTCTGTTTTTCATGGTGGCAGAGGTCGTCGGCCAGCGCATCCTGGACATTTGTTTCGCTGAGACCTGTGGTGCAGGGCTACTCTGACTGGAGCCAGCTCCTGCGCGTCTGTGCTCAGGGGGCACATCCACTTCCCCGAGACCCTGGAGCAGCTCCTCCAGCCTCTGGTGCAGCAGGAGAAGGCAGAGCAGGACTTGGCCGACGTTGGACCCCTCAGTCCCAACTCTCCCCTCATGGTGCTGCTTCCCAAAGGTAGTATTCGAAGCAGGGCTTTGAAAATTGGTTGGATTATTTTAGGCTCCGATTAAAGTGTGTGTGTGTTTGGGGGGTGGGGTGGGGAGTGTCATTGGACAAGGAAGAAAAAGGACTAGGCAGGTCATGAAACCAGGGAAGTTAGAGAGGAATTTGGGAAGGAGAGGGAAATGTTGTGGAAAGCCAGATTATAATACTTTTTGGATGGGGCAGTAGCAGGCACTCTTGGTGTCTCGTGTCACTTCCCCGTGGCCTTCTTGTGACTTTGGCGCCTCTGTGGTGGATGCATGCTGCAGCACCCCCTCAGTGTGCAGGCCTCAGTGTCCCTCTGCCTTGGGGCTCCCTCCAGAGTCCAGGAGAGCACCTGGCTTGCCTACAGGAGTGCCCCAGCCCGGCAGGCAGCCCCTAGCCAAGGGGATGAGAGCTGGAGACAAGTGCTCCAGCCTCCTTTCCTTCGAGGGAGCAGCTCTGACATGCTGTCTGGGCAGGTCCGCTGTGGGTTGAGCCAGGTGCCCACAGTGGTGTCCAGTTCAGTTACACCATCTGTCCTTCTTCCTTGTTTCATATAGGAACATGGAGAGAAATACTGAGGGACACACAGTTGGTTGTTGGCAGAGTTACTGGGTGCAGAGTAGTGGAGGGACGTTGTGGGGCATGGGTGAGGGTGGGGGAGAAAAGCATGAGGGGTAATAGGCATAAAATACACTGGGAAGAAAAACCCCTCACGACTTTTAAACACAGCATCATCTGTTCTTTAATAGATAATCTGTAAAGGAAAGAAGAGGATGGAGAAGGAACTTATGATGGGAAGAAATGAAGACTTAAAATTTTTTTTAATGGGCATGAGCAAGGTATAGTGTCTAGGATTTCACACTTGCGTGATGAGACTATACACACACACACACACACACACGAGATTATTATGTGAGCCCCCACAGTGGTGAGTTTCAGGAGGAGATAGTAGATAGTAGTGGCTGGGATGGAGCGTCTAACAGGGATTTCCAAGGTGGCTGCAAAGATCTACCTCTTATAATAATTTACTAAAATTTACATTTGTTTTGAATAGTTTTTTTGACCTTTATTATATTTTACTTTGCAATGAAAAGGTTAAAAAACCTGGTAGGTGTGACACAGTCACTCTGTGCGTTCATGCAAAAACTTTTTGTGTGTATAAAAACAAACACAAATGAAAACAGCAGTGGGCCAGTGGGTATATAAAATTACCCCTGACGGCTAAAGAGAATCTTCCAGAATTAGGTCAAGGACTCTCGCCCTCTCCAAATCCACTGTGCTCAAGGTGCTGGGCCGGGCAGCTTTCCTACTAACTTTGTCCAGACAGATGAAGGCAGGAAGGATTAGTTTTGATCACGCCTGCTAGACATGTGAGTAACATTCTGCTTGGTAATTATTTTTGACATTTGACAGTTCTAGGCACAACCTTTGCAGCTCTGAAATGTTGGCAGTGCATTCATTTTTGAAGGGTTTGTATTTTCCTGTAAGTAACCAAGTATTTGCAGAATGCCTCTTTGGGTACCTTGTTTCAATTTAAAGTGGAGAGTTTTGGAGAGTCACAAACCAGAGGGGAAGCTTGGCATTTCTGGAGAGAAGCCATCTTTTAGCAACAACAACCAACACAGCAAAAATGAGACTTTTAATTTAAAAAATCTCAGCCCCTGTGTATCGAACTGGGCTCACAATCTTTCAGAGAAGATACCAGGTGAATTTTTTCCCCAGGTATCTCCCACTCCTGTCTGCCACACTGCTGAAATTCCAATTCTTTTAGATTACCCCTTTGGCTAATGAGTTTTAAAATGCAGATATCCACAGGAGAAGTAGCCCAGCTAAGACCGTTATGAGACATTTATACCATGGTGAAAAGAACACAGAGAAAAGGACTCAACAAATAGCCAGTAGAAAACTGGCTTCTACCACCTCTAGCATGGAAGGCACACGGAGCACTTAATGAACGGTTGCTGTTGCTTCTCTTATGCGTGGCGAGGCCCAGTCTCTCTGCTGGATTAGCTCTCTGTCAGTGTTACCTCTACAGCATCTAACAGGCTGCCTGGATCATAGCAGGAAGTCAATAAATGTTTTTAAATTTTTTTTTTGAGTGAACGAAACAACATCAGCAATGATTTAAGAGAATTTCCCCAAAGACAAAATTTTCCCAGTTGATAATTTTGATTAAGCCTATCAGGGATGGTAAACCAGTTTTTGATTTGCTGAAGGGAAGTTCTTAGCTCAAAACCATGGCAACCAGGCCTTCCATGCCTTGCCTCTGGGTCCGGAGGTTGACCTTACCTCCTGTCTGGAAGAGCATTTAAGCAGTGTCAGCTCCTACCTCATTCTTGTTCACCTTTTCCTTTTTTGTTTAAATTTGTTTTTTTTTTAAATAGCCACATCTTTTTCATACTTTTTTATACTTAACAGGGATCATCAATACTGTGTGACAATTACATGCCCTTTGCAGAGCGGTTTTATGTCATCTTCCCATGAGCTGTTACATAGAGATGTGCATGCATGTGTGTGCACACACACACTTTTTCACCCTAAGGGTGTTTGACATAGCAGGTTCAGAGGGGAGAAGGTGGGTAAGTGGAGATGAGAGGTGGGGAAGGAGAACAATGTTGGAAAGGGGGTGGCACGAGGAAAATGTGGTGGAAAACTGCCGCGCCCCCATGGTAGAACTACTAGGTGAATTCAGCCAGTCCAAAGGGTTGGAGAAACATGGCAGAAAAGGAATAAAGCTGAGAAATTAAGGTGGGGTCATATCAACGCGAAACGGAGGAGCTTTTGCTGTACTGGGTAAATACTCTGAAAGACTCTGAGTGGGCAAATGTCATGATCAAACTGATGCTTTAGGAATATATGTTGGAAAAAATGTGTAGCATGGCTTGGAGGTAGACAGGCAGAAGTGGGAGATGCTCTTTTCAGGTTCTAGTGGAAAGAACAAATGAGAAATTTGGAATTGGGAAGACTGAATTTTGGTTCCTGACACTGTGACTTATAGGCAGTATGATCCTGGAAAGGTGACTTAACTTCCCCAAGCCTCAGTTTTCCCATCTAGAAGATGTGGTTACTAATAGTACTGACCTTAAAGCGTTGTTCAATGAGATTCTGCAATAATTTAAAGTATCTGATACAGGGTCTGGCACACACCAATGAGTGGGTAAGTAGTATTATCAGGACGAAGGCAGATAGTAAAGTTTAGATGAGAAATCATAAAGGAAACCATGAGAAGCATGATTCAATAAAGCATGATTTGATATCCTCTTTTCCCTCCTGTCCTCTAGATCAGGGATTGGCAAACTAGTTAGTGGGTCCGAATCAGCTTGTGGCCTGTTTCATACAGTCTTTAAGCTGGGAATCAGTTTTTACCTTTATAAAGGATTGTGGGAAAAAAGAAAGAAAATACAACAGAAACTATATGTGGCTCACAAAGCCTAAAATATTTATGATTTTTTTTAGTTATATATACTTAAAATAGGGTAAATAAAATGTTTACTACACTTTCTACTGGCCCTTTACAGAAGTTTGTTGACTCCTTTTCTAGAACACACCCTTGAAGATCTGAGCAAAGGGTGCAACGTGGGAAGCACACATCTACACACAGGGGGCCCCTCAGGCAACTTCCTCTTGGCTCAGGGTACCAGCGACGCCTTTTGCACGTTGGGAGAAGCTGCTTTGCTCAGACCTTCACTCTCTGCCTGTTCTTCTAAATGCAATCGTACCCTGGGCCTGAGGCCCTCAGTACCCCATTCCTCTCCCAAATCCTGGCTCTTGCTTGTTACAAAGGAATACTGTGGGAATCTCCAATGTTTACAAACATTCGTAGGCCCTTGAGGGGAAAAAGGCGTCTTCAGTATTTGCATAATATTTTGGAAAAAGGAGTCTTTGCGTCCTGGAAACCCGCAGGAAGTCCCCTTTGTGTGAGGGGTAAGGCAGAAAGAAGGGAGTCCCCAGGTGCACTGTTCGCAGCGTTGTTTTACAGATCTGAGGCTTATCTAAGGCAAAACAGATTTGTTGGCCCAGAGGTTTTTAAGAAATCAGATATTTAAGCTATGATTACAAAATACATGACATAATGGAAACATGTAGGATTAAAAAAAAAAGAGCAAAAGAAAAGGGAAAAAAAAAAAAGAAAAAAAAAGCAGCAGCAAAGATCTGACTAAATCAGAGCCAGATGGGGTATATGGATTTGACAAAAAGGACTGAGCATCAGGAATAATATTTTTCTTCATGTACTGTGTCCAATTGCACCTTTAAAAAGACATTGAAAACTACATCCCCCTAAAAAATAAAAACAAATCCTCTTAGTTATAAAGCTATTATGATACTTGAATTTAGAATATTGATGTTATCAATGAAAAAGCTGTCCTTCTTGAACTTTATTTTGACATTCAGAGAATAAGCCCACTAAGTCACGCACATATTCCTTCAGCATCTTTCCAGCCGTGTGCCGTTTAACTGTGGGAACGTGTCCTGAGAGACGCATCCGTAGGCAGCGTCACGGTGAGAACATCATGAAGTGCACTTACACAAATGTAGGTGGTGTAGCCAATTATGCACCTAGGCCATATGGTATGACCGTTGCTCCAAGGCTACAAACCTGTCCAGAATGTTACTGTACACAACAGCATGAGATTCAACCACGCACGAGAGAAAATGATGCAAATCAAGACATGGGATGTATGAAGCAGCTGTCCACGTAGCCCAGCATACTGTTTTACAGCAAACTTCTTTTATAAGTAGAAAGAGTACACTCTAGAAACAATGATAACAAATATAATAAATATATAAACCATTAACATAGTTTCTTTTCACCATTATCAAGTCTGATGCACTATACGTAGTTGTATGTGCTGTGCTTTTACATGACAGGAGGCTTGTCCACACCGGCATCACCACGAACATGTGACTGATGCCTTTGCACATTGATGTTAGGACTACATGTCACTAAGCAAGAGAAATCTTACAGCTCCTGTATAGTCTCCTGGGACCATGGTCATATGGGCTGGGCAAAAGAAGATTAAATTACTGGTCATCATTACCTAAAAGATAAATCTTAAGTAAGGATATGAAATAATAACAGTAATAAAAAGGCAAATAATACAGTAATAAATAAATAATAATACAAGAATAAATTCTGTTTTGCATACTCACAACTGTAAATGTACGCTTGCCCGCTCCTGTGTACACGGTCCATCATTGACCAAAATGTCACTATGAGCTGTATGACTGTCTTTTAAGTGCTGACTGCATATCAGAAACTGGGTGAGGAGATGGTCTTGGTCCTCATGGAGGGTGCAGCCTTATGGTTAGGGAAACAATAAGCAAATGAACAAGCAGTTAGAAATTGAGGTAAGTTACATGAAGGAAATAAACTGCATTTTGTGATAGAGAACAGTAGGTGTTAGGGGTCCCTTACTTTAGAAAAGGGGAGTCAAGGGCAGTCTCTGTGAGGATTTGACATCTTAGCAGAGCTTAGAGGGTGTCTCAGGTCAGGGTCCCCAGAGGCATTTACTGTGGGAATCATTTA
Source organism: Mormoops blainvillei (assembly GCA_004026545.1). Taxonomy (NCBI): domain Eukaryota; kingdom Metazoa; phylum Chordata; class Mammalia; order Chiroptera; family Mormoopidae; genus Mormoops; species Mormoops blainvillei. The sequence continues at coordinate 64,041 of PVJD01003353.1, forward strand.
TTAGGAAATGTTCCTGAGAGCCTGGGGATCCAGGATGGGGCCTAGAGCACGAATTGAAGGAGGCACTCGCTCTTGGGTCTGAAGGGCAGATTGGGCACCTGTGGGTGAGAAACTCTTTAAATTTTTGCCCTGTGTGCCACATTCACTTCACCCTGGTTATGGTCCTGGTTCACAAGGTACAAGGCATGAAAAATATAGAAAAGTATAGCAAGTATAGCAAGACCACCATCTGCACCACTCCCACCCTCTCCTTCAGCCCACTGACAATTATTGGTTTCTTGTTGATCCTTTCTGAGAAATTTTATGCATATAAAACCTAATATACAAAGACTATAGAACATTCTGAAAGAAATTAAGAAGACATATATAAGTGGAAAGACATCCTGTGTTCACAGATTAGGTCTTAATATTGTTAAGTGTTGTTAAAATATTAATAATTATATTGTTAAAATGTCCATAGTACCCAAAGTGACTGATAAGGTCAGTGCAATCCTTATCAAAATTCCAATGGTACTTTTTTGCAGAAATAGAAAAATCAATCTGAAAATTCATATAGAATCTTAAGGGTCCCTGAATAGCAAAAATAACCTTGAAAATGAAGAACAAAGTTGGAGGTCTCACACTTCCTGACTTCAAAACTTACTAAAAAGCTACAGTAATCAAAACGGTGTGGTACTGGCAAAAGGTACCACACTGCATCATGCTCCTTGGTATTTATCCAAAGAAACTGGAAACTTTTGCCTGTACCAAAACCTACACATAACTGTTTTTAACAGCTTTATTCACAATTGTCCTTTAGTAGGTGCATAGATTAATAAATTGTGCTATATCCAAACAATAGAATATTATCCAGTGTTAAAAAGAAATGAGCTTTTAAGCCACAAAAAAACACAGAAGAAACTTAAATGCATATTACTAAGGAAAGAAGCTAATCTGAAAAGACTATATACTTTGTGGTTCCAGCTAGAAGACATTTTGGACAAGGCAAAACTATGGAGACAGTAAAATGATCATTTGTTGCTTGGGGCTGGGGGGAGGGAGAAAAGGAGGAAGGAAGGGAGGAAGGGACGGATGAAGAGGCAGAGCACAGGGTTTTTTAGGGCAGAGAAAATACTCTGTGTGATACTATAATGGTGATATCTGTCATTATACAGTATGTCATAGCACAAAAGAGGGTAGCTGTTAAATCGTTAAATATTCTTGTTTTGTTCAAACTGTATTATCTACTTCTATTTTATTATATTCCAAGGCTACTATTATTCCTCTCAGACACCGATAGCAAAGTAGGATTTTCGCTATTTCATGATAACCTCTTGCAGCAGTGCCATTACCTAAGAGCAAGATGTTACAGATACCATAGTCTAAGGATGTATCACACTTTAAAAAATTCAGATATATGCAGTCATAGCTCTTAGATATTCAACATTGTTCCTGAATAAACAGTTAAGCTGTTTATCTTAATCAGTGGGATTACTAATGAGTCATGATAGTACAGAGATGTTTCCACTAAATGTTATGGATTGTTTGTTTTGGTTGATAGTCCGTTGCCTGTTCATCTATTATTCATCCATTCACCCATCCATCATCCTCTGCTTCCAAAAATAACTCAAGGTGGTCTTGATATATGGCCCCAAGTTTTGAATTGTGGATGTGGGCATTAGAATAACTCCAGGCGCCCTTTGAAAATGTTGATTTTGAGCCCCACCATGAACCTACTGCATCGGAATCTCTAGCCTCCCCCACACCAAGCGATTCCCATGCACCCTAAAGTTTGTGAACAACTAGGGAATGTTGGGATGTTGGAGTGTGGAAATCTGATCCTCCAACCAAGTTAATTAATCTCTGGAAGGCACACAGCAGTTGTTCTGATTCTGTGGCTGTTTTCTCAACCACTTGCTGTTTTTTATTACTAGGAGTCATGTGAAAAATGTTGCCCACCCTCAAATGTTATTATGTAATGTTGGAAATCCCTTCATCCCAATCCAGTGTTTTTCTCTAAGAAGAGAAACAATGTAGGGAAGGAAAACATCTGAATAGCAAAACACATTTATTTTTCAAGACAAGTTTTAAAATTTTTTGTCACTTTTTTTTCAAAAGCAACACTTTTGCCTTGAAGGCAAAGGATGAAAACTTGGATCTTTTGCGACATCTAATCCCACTGGAAGGGATGCACAAATGCTGGCACTCTGTGAGGGTGGCGTGGGTTGTAGCCTTTTCCTAACTCACAGGTAAGAATCGCCAAGGGGCGATTGCTGAAGAAAAAAATTCCAAGGCTCTGCTGCAAAGATGCTGAATCAGGATCCATAGGGGAGTGAACTGAGAATCAGATTTGGAACAAATGCCCTGGGTGATTCTTATGTTCAGGCAAGCTGGCTTTCGGAACTGAAAATATGGGTTTAATTCCTCACTGTGTTACCTTAGCTTGGTGATCTTGGCAAATTACATACTTACTTAACTTCTCCAAGCCTCAGTTTCTCCATGTATAAAACTGAGATGCTTCTCTACTGAGGGGCTTTGTAAAAATAAAATAAACTACTAGTAGGTTAAGCTGCCAACATAGTTTCTAACATGTAATCAGAGCTTAATATTTGTTACTTCCCATTCTACTCCCTGTAGAACGATTATGTTTGTTCAACTCCAACCAACTTTTATGGAATTTATGATTGCCCTTTATGCAAATGATCCAGACTGCCTTGCTAGCAGGGATGCATATGGCAAAGCTACAAAAGGAACTGTCTCCCTGTAGAACTGAGTGCTGTTCTTTAAACGGTGGTCCATGCAACTGAATCACCTATGGCTCAGTTTAAAAATAATTCAACCAATACACTAGATTCCTCATTCTCATTCCATACTCATCAAAGCTGACACTCCAGGAGCAGGGTCCATGATCAACTTTTTGAATAAGTACTCTTACTAGTCTTTAAATACCTAAAAGTCGAAAAGCAGAGAGAAAGGGCTTTAACAATCAGAAGGACCTCTTCCCAGAGAGTCCCAGAATTGGCTTCTGACATCCTAGCGTCTGCGCTGTGGACTGGTCTCATCCCCCAACATCCTTCTGGTAGACAGTCTTTGTCACTCTGGCTCCCCTGCCCTTACTACACTGTGCCCAGCCCTTGGGTGCGGAGGGGACGCTGACATTCCAGCTGGAGTGCAAATGAAAGTGGATCCGGCATTTCCTGCCGCGCCTCTGGTTTCCATATCCTTCTTTCACGGCCCTTCTCCAGCCCCTCCCTCCTGGCAGCGAGGTTCACGGCTTGTGCGCAACCGCCGAGTTGTATCATCTCAAGTGGACGGTGGTCCTTCCGAGGGTGTTGGCCAAGAAGATCGCCTTTCTTGAAAAGATGTCTAAGAAACATGATCTCCAAAAGAAAAAAGCTGAAAGCACAGCATGTCCTGAGGTCTGCTTTTCAAAAGTGACAGGTGGTGACTGGGTGGAGCCCAATGTTCCAAGAACAAATGTCAAATATTGGGCCTTTCTAGCCTCTCGGTTTTCCGATAATGCTGATCTCAGCATCTGAATACAGGGAGCCCCTCGGAGCCCAGATTTGTTCTAATTTGAGGGGTGCTCAGCTTGTCTGCCAGTGGTCTTCAGGAATTCCCGTAGATTTGAAACCAGGCTCCTGTGCCTGTGTTCTGGTAAACAGCCAAGAGGTGAGACCAGGTTCGAGCTCAGAGACAGAGCTTTACCTCCTCCATGGCTGTTCACACTTGTCAGCAGTTAAGGAAGCTTCGTCTGGAAACTTGCTTTGAGGGAGCCGGGTAGATGAGGGGCCGAGCTTCTCAGATCTCTGAAGTTAAGACCAAGGTTGTTATTCTGAAAGAGGACAAGGGGAGTAAAGGGGGAAAGGTCCTGGTCTTAGTTTGGAACATAGGTCCCCGCTTCCCTGCTCTGTTTGAATGAAGGTAAACGCTGATTCATGGCAAACAATACGTCGACAGCATCCCTCGTCCTGGCTTTTAACTAAAGAGATCCAGGAAAGGTCGCCCCTTTCAGTCAGGTGGCCATGCCATAAGGACCCACACAACTGGAAAACAAAACAGTGGGGCTAACTCCCCCTCGCCGAGTTGGTCCACACTGGCTCTTACGCTGCTTCTTGTTGCGTGATAACAGTTTGTCCTAGTGGTAATAACTCTTGTACCCAAGAAACACAGGCTCTTCAGTCAAATGCCTCAAAAATTAATGATGCGAGTTTCCTGTGGATTATTTTTCAGGCATGAGAAATTAATTGTCTAAGCGTAATGTAATAATTCAGTTGGAGATTTAGCAAGTTTACCCTAGAAACTTGTCAAGGAAATCCCAGATATAGATGATGTCATAGGCTGGGAGGCAGATCCTGGGATGGAATTTGGTGTGTGGGTTTATTAAGGGCCCTGGGGAAGGAGACAGCTGTGAGGGAGGAAAAGGACTCGAGAATGGGCAGAATGAAGGCACATGGCAGTCCCAGATGACTCCACGGGGGTTCGGACACTAAAAGGCCTTTCAGTGTTGCCCTGAGTTGAGCTGAGATGGATCATGATTGGATATGGGCCACCCGCGAGGGGACATGACTTTGGATGAGGTAGCTTCTGCTGATAAGGCAGTCCTGGGAGGGGCTGATGATGAAGCCTTTGTGCCAATAGTACTCACTGTGGCTGAGACAAGTTCTTCTCTGAAGGGGGCTTGATGGGCCATCTTCATGTCCCCGTAGGTGTAGGTGTCTCCATCCATGTGCCAATAACATTCCTGCAAGAAATACATCAGTGTGATTTCACATCACTCCCCACTTCGCATTGGGGATCTCCCTCTTTCTCTCTTGCTCTTATCTTCTGTAGCTCCCTGTCTTTTCTCTCCTGCCTTTCAAGATAATTCTCCACCCAGCATCTAGATAGCAGAATGCAGACCTATTAGCATCTGCATCAGCGGCTCTACCCGTGTTGGACCCTGGTTTGAGAGCTGGTTTTGAGCACTGATCCAAAGCTCTGCGTTCTTCGTAGCCTCAGGGTACGTGCCACACAGAGCCCTTCCGCTGACAAAGGCCAACACCCTTTCTGGGTCAGCCTCATTTTACAAAAAGGAGAGCTTTCCAGCCTAGCTTGGATTTGAAATAAGGCAGTGACCCAAAGCCACATACTGTCTTCGATGCTGATCTTTGTCATTTCCCTCAAGGAAGCCCAGGATTCTGTTTTCACCTGTTCTCAAGTATGCACATGTTGCCTTGTTCCCAGTCTTCGGGCCTTCTGAAAACAAGTTGGCTACCCGTTAAAGGCCATGGTAGCGGAGCTCAGATCCATGAATTTTTGAGGGCATGACACTGAGTGTCCTTTACTACCCGAGACCCATGGATTTTGAAAGAACGGATCTCTCGTAGCTCCTACAGTGAGAGCTGCGGCGTATTCGCTGCTCTGGTTTTGCTGGAACTCATTGGAGATGAGATCTGATGAGGCCTCAGTTCTGTGACTGCACCAACTTCACCTGATCAGGTTTCCAGTTAGACAAACTGGCTGCCAAGTCTTTTGTCCTTTTGCTTCCTTTAGGCCAATTTGGAATGGTGGTACTGAATGCATAATCCGTGAGCATTAACCGGCTGCACTCAGAAGGGCATCTCCGCCGTGTCTTTGCCATGGAATTTTAGATAGTTCTGATGTAATTCTTAGGAAATGAGGAAAAGCCACTTTGATTTGAAGTATCTAGAGAACTTTGAGGGTCTTTTCAGGTTTTCAAAGGGAAGGTATGACATTAACTTAACTGTAAATGGTCATAGCAGGTCTACTTTCCCTGGAGTCTTTTTTTTTTCCTTTTTATTTAATTTTTTAGGGTGACATAGGTTAATAAAATTATATAGGTTTAAGGGGTACAGTTCTATACTGTATCATCTGTATATTGTATTGTGTGTTCACCACCCTAAATCAAGCCTCCTTCCATCGCCATTTGTCCCCCCTTCCCTGGAGTCTTCAGTGTCATGGCTGCCAGTACCATAGGACAGAGAATGTATAAAGATACTTCTCAAATTATCTGAGACAAAATTTTATGCCAGCTTCTTTTAGTTCTTTTGGTTTCTGTTGTTGCCTTAATCACCCAATGGTAAGGGTTAAAACAAAGGCCATAATTAAATTGTACAGTTTGGGGGGAAAATTGGGCAACTCTGTGCTTAAACAGAAGCAGGTGGTGATGGAATGCTTAGTGGAAGTGAGCAGTGAGGAGGGAATGCAATTTTTTTTTTCATTGAAAATAGTTAAAAATACTTGTGGTATTTTGTGCCAGGCTGTGATTAAGATCTATGTGTGTATGTGTGTATGTGTCTATCATCTATCAATCTATCTTAATCAAATCTATCTTAATCAAATCTTGCATATATGTATATCCCAGTTTCAAAAAAGCTGATGGAAAAACAATATAGTTTTAATTAGAGAGTCATTTTTTGTGGTAAGGGAGGGTGGGATTTTGTGTCTTCTTATTTGTTCATGTATTTGTATGCATATATGTGTGGTTATTTTAAGGGTTTCTTTAAATAAAGATGTTCTTCTATTCCAGTTACAACGCGATTTCATTGGTACCCCATGCAGGAGCTCATCTGTGGTGTGAAGCAATGCACGTCTTACATAATGAGCTTTCGCAATGGAAAAAAGGATGGATTGGAAGATTTGTCCATTACACGTTGGCTGCCTGGGACGGCTGCTCTGGTTGAAAAATAGGTGTGTTATTCTCCCCTAATTGCTAGGGTTTTCCTTCCTGAGATCCTGTGTTTGTTTCATGGAACTCTCAGTAGAGCCGTGTGCTTCTGGGCACAGGGAATTAAGAGGGGCCCCGGCCCAGCTGTGGGAAGTGTCAGTTTTCCCCCCAAATATCGTTGCCAGATAACAAACATGGTGCCCAGGTAAGTTTGAATTCCAGACAAATAATGGATACTTTTCTTTAGTGTAAGTATGCCCTACACAATATTTGGAACTAAAATTATCCATTTTTAAAAAAAATCTAGAGTTCACATTTAAGTAGGCATCCTGTATTTTTATTTGCTAAACCTGACAACCATACATCCAAGGGACAATTTTCCTCTGATTGAGAATGGGTCAGATACTTTTCGAAGTCTCAGATTTTTGACGATGTTTTTGTTATTTCTCTTTTTGACTTCATTAAATCCATAATGATGCCTGGGTTTTTATAGCTCCCATTTCTTTTCTGAAATGTAACCAGGTTTCATTATTTCTGCTTAAAATAAGAAGACTATTGGACAACCAGCACCCTCTTCCTCTAGTGAGTTACCATTCGCTTTGTCATAGTTGAATTCACAATATAAACGCTACAGTTATTTCCTAAATTGGTTCTCTGAGGATTTTTACAGATGAGAAAAAACATTAGGGTTGTGCCCTGGGAAGGCCAGTTGTATAACAAAAAGTTTACTAAAGCCCATAATAGAACTGAAGATGTTCAATCAAATGTGTTATGATATTATAGGTTCTGTTTCAAGCTCGAGGATTAACCAGTTGTATGACCTCATTAAGCAAAGCACTCAGTCTTTCTGGCTCTTATTTTCGCCTTTTATAAAATGAACTGGCTGGATGAGATAATTTTTAAAGCCCATTCTTACTCTTGTATTCCACTAAAAATATATAATTTCCCCAACACTCCAGCACTGTTCCAATTCAGACCCAGTCCCTTGGTGGGGTCCAATTCTGTGGGGAGCAGGGGAAAGCACTTTCCAGGTGCGCAGGGATTCCTCCAACGACTGCGACCAACAGTGTTTCATCACTTCAGTAACAGAGGGCTGTTTCAGGGGTGGTTCTTTCTTACTTGATCATTCCATTTTGTGTGGCTGTGTGGGCTTGAGATACTAGAAAGAATTAGATGGTGTCTCTGTCTCAGTCTAGTGGATGTGGTGTTCAGATGGGTGTGGAGAAAGAGTCAATGAACAAGCCATAACCATGTCGTAAGTAGTAGGCTGGAGTCAACAGGGGACTATTATGAAATATGACACATGACCAATTTTAAGGAAGTTGTTTTCCTAGTTGTTGTTGATCAAACTGGCTATAATTTCCGGTATCTCTAGTATTTGGCCACTGTGATGAGACGTAGTTGTCAAAATCACATTACTCAGTCCCACTGCCATGTACACGTGAGCTGGTGCACACACACATGTACATGAGTGAATGCTTTCTAGAGGGGAACAAAAAGGAAATCATGTATGTAGGAAAAAGGACAGAGAGGAGGAAGGAAGAACAGCTCAATTCAAAAGACGTGTCTGCCTCCCTTTTGTCTACTTGCTATTATGTTAATAAGGGTTTAGAAAAAGAAGTCAAAATTATGAAGTATTTATTATGGGCTAGTCATTATTTTAAATGGGTTACACACACTCACTTATTTAATCCCCTAAACAATGCTATACCACAGGTACGATCATTGAACCCATTTTTGTAGATAAAAAAACAGAGGCACAAAGGATTTTTTTGCTTGTATGTTTCAAGGTTTTGTATGTTTTATTTTTTAGATTAGAAATTCTTCTACTGTCATTAAAATATGATTGGCCCATATCTAAGAAACACATTCAGTATGTATATGAGGACTTCTATTTCCTAAGGAAATAATAATTATGATTTCATAAAATATTTCCAGGTATCTGGCTTTGTATATCTCAAATGCAGTGCTTTACAGTACAATAATCTCTCATATTTTCCCCAGATCCCGCTGAGTAGTTTTTCCCCTCATTATTTCAGAGGCACAGTAGTTGCACAGTATGTTCCCCCACTCCTGCTCCTGGAAGATAGGTCAGTGTATTCTTTGAACTGGCTTGCACAAATAATTGAGATGTCTCTTTTAAAGAACTAGCAGATATAAATGTGAGCATTCCAAAATGGGCACTAGATTAGAAGGCACTGGATCTAAATCATGTTTAACCATAATTTGCATACTAATGATGCTAAAAACTCTTGTGAAGCTTTAACTAGAAGCCAGAAAGGTAGAAGATAATGTGTGTAAGGGAAGGTAGATCTTGTCCCTGGAGGTAATGATTGTCCTCGCCCTCAGCTTGAGGATGGGGGAATAACAAAGGACAAAGCAAATGTTCACAGTCCTTCCTGCCGTGTACCTGGAAAATTCATCTCGGATTTATTAGGCCCGTAAATTACTTTCCTGCAAAGCATAGCCATCCATCAGCGCAGAAAGATTAAAATGGTATCATTTCCGTGGGAATAATAAGCCAGAGGTGGTGTAGCAGTCCAAGAGCAATTATAACACAATTAAATGTTCAGGTTCCTCCCTCCCCCTCATGATTTATGCCCGAGAAAAGTGTACCTAAAGGTCTATATTTTCAAAAGGAGGGCAGAGCTGTTGAGTAACCAAGAACAACAAAAGACATTGAAGATTCCTGAACAGAAGGCTAACAACTTGCTCTCTTTATTTTCTTAGAAAGAAAAGCATGTACATCATGTAAGCACATACAAACATGTATACCATGCAAAACATGTGTGCCATGTAAGCATGTAAAAAAAGGCATTTATGCCAAAACCAGTTTAGATCTTCATGGTTTTTCTAAGAGCCTAATGAGAACAATCTGTTGGTTTGGGGAAATCATAATATAGTCTGAAATGCGATTTCAAACAACCTTAGAGTTCTATAATATTTGAGTCATATGGGAAGCTAGAGATCATTCTCTTCAGCCAAATAGATACAGCAAATCACATGGCAAACATTTATTGACTGTCTACTTGGTGCATTCTGCTAATCTAGGTACTTTGGACAACAAAGGAATAAAATGACACCAGAAGCAACAAAAGAAAAGAAAAGGTAAATTGGACATCTCCAAAATGAAAAACGTTTACAACAAAGTGAAAAGACAACCTAGAGAATGAGAGAAAATATTTGCAAATCATATATTTGATAAGTGTCTAGTAGTCAGAAGATAAAGAACTCCTACAACTCAACAAGAAAAAGGCAAATAATCCAATTAAAAAGGGAGTACAGGACTGAATAGATAGTCTTCAAAGAAGACATGTAAATGACTGACAGGTTCACGAAGAGATGCTCGACATCATTAGTCATTAGGGAAATGCACATCAAAACCGTATGAAATACCACTTCATACCTACCAGGAATTGCTATAAAAAAAAAAAAAAAAAAAAAAGAAGAAAGGAAGGAAGGAAGGAAGGAGAAAGAAAGAAAATTAATTAATTAATTAATTAAGGAAGAAAGAAGGAAAAGAAAAATAACTGGTAGAGGGGATGTGAAGAAATTGGAACCCTCTTTCATTGCTGATAGGAATGTGAAATGATTCAGCCGCTGTGGAAAACAGTTTGATAGTTCTTTAAAAAGTTAAATGTGGTATTACCGCATAATCCAGTGATTCCACTTCTTTTAGGCTTATACCCCAAAGAATTGAAAACGGGGACTCAAACAAATACATGTACATGCACTTTCATAGAAGCATTAATCACAGTAGCCAAAAGGTGGAAACAACCCAAGTGTTCATTGATGGAAGAATGGATAAACAAGCTGTGGTGTATACGCACCACGGAACGTGATGCAATTACACAACAGAAAGAAGCACCGACACACTCTACAACATAGGTGAACCTCAAAACAGTATGCTAAGTGAAATAAGCCAAGCACAGGTCACATATCCTATGGTTCCATTTATGTGAAATATGCAGCATAAGTAATCCAGAGGGACAGGAAACAGACTAGTGGTTGCCACTAGTGGTTTGGGGTGATGAAAATGTTTGGAACTTGACAAATGTGGTGGTTGCAGAACATTGCTCATGTACTAAATGCTGATGAATTTCATGCTTTAAAATGGATAATTTTATGTTACCGTGAATATCACCTTAATTACAAGATAAAGAAAAAAAGAAGTAGAGCATTGTATAATAGAAAAGGGCAGTGGATTTGAAATCAGACTTGGGATGGTGACTTGGCTGTGCCACTTTCTCTGCATATAAATCTGGAGAAATCGTTCAAGCTCACTCTGGAAAGCACACATTCATAAAATAGGTAGAATTCTACCCTACCCTAGTTGGGCATTAATCCATGGACAATTGAGATAACATATCGAATGCTTTTTTTTTTCATCTGTGATCATTATTTTTCAAATAAACTGAACTAAGCAAAATGTGAACAATTGCAAAGTAATATATACTTGTGGGAAAATGATGCATAAACACATGGAAAACAAGAAATACATGAGTAAGCTAAGTGACAGGAAAGTGAGGGTGAGGCACAAGCAGCAGGACTGGAAGGTTCCAGGCCTTCTGCTGGACTTTTCACATTTCTGGGGAGGCAGGAATACACTGTGTGTATCACACAAAGAATCAGATAATGGTGGGAGGCAAAGGAGAGGAGGGCTTGGTTCGTCCTCAGTGGCATAACCCACTGCTCTAACCGGGAGCTGGATGACCCTGGGGAAATTAAGGATCAGCACCACATAAGATGCCTTCAGCCCGGGCTGGGCAGAGCCCACTCTGCTGACTCAAAGTGCTGCTAATTATATCTATTGCACAATGTACAGACATGCCTAGCTGCCCCCGCCTCTGGGCAAAACAGTGATAACAATGCCATTTCTCACTCTCACTCCATCTTCCTCAATGAACCCAGGCCACGTGCCCACTCCTGGTTAGCTCTGCCAAGTCGGGATGGAGAAGGAAGATCCTAGTGACTCAAAGGGAGCTGTCTGTGCAGGCACATGGGAAGCAAAGGGACGCTTCTGTCTTTAGCTGTGTGCTAACTGCTTTTTGTTCAAGAGCAAGGACACGGAGAAAGGCTTCATTTGGGGAAAAAAAAATCCTTTGTACAGCGGATCAGCAGAAGCCAGAAAGGCAAATTCACTCTATTACAATACTTCTAAGTAATGGAGGTATATATTGTTTGCCACGGGCATGCAATTATTACATAAATAATAGTCATACAAAGGGAACTTAAAAATTTTAAGCTAAATTAGGATAAATAAAAAATTTGCAACCCTCCAACCTTTACTCTGTGTGTGTGTGCACATGCATACATGTGCTTGTCACATGTGTGTGCGTGAGTTTGTGTGAACGCCCACTGCTGAGGGACCACAAGGCCCTGCTGTGGATTCGGGTCCGACCCACGAGCAAGGAGCTCGTCTCCCCTGGCAGCCGCTCTGTGACTCAGAGCGTGCATGGTTCCCAGTGTCCGCAGTGTAAAAAGTTGGCTTGGAAGGACTGATACACCCAAGTTTAGCCTTCGCTTAAATAACATGAGGTGTCTATTTCGAACAGAAATTGAACTTGAACTTCTAGGGCTTCAGGTTAGCTTCTTTTAGACAAGACAAAGTTTTCTTTTTGAGAAGGGGAAATGACTTTTCACACCTTAATGGAGTAGATGAGCAATATATAAGTCAGTGGGACTTAGACAAAGGTGGACTGACATGAAATGTGTGACGAAGGTGAAGCTGTCTTTCAAGCCGTTATCAAGGTCTTTATTATTGCAAAGTAACGGTGATCTGTTGGACAGAGCAGTGAAAACACAAGCCTGAGTTAAAGGCTTGTGTCATGATCTGCCCTCATGACCTAATCACCTCCCAAAGGCCCCCTTCCCCTACTACCATTGCGTTGGGGATTAGATTTCAACATGTGCTGGTGGTCTTTGGCTGTTTTGGAGAAGAGGCCAGAAATCAATCTTGAAACCTGGGCCCCAAGCGTAGAGGAGACAGAATGGGGCAGAGAAGGGAGAGAAGCGTAGTAGAGCTACTTATCTAACTGAGAGACATAAAAGTGCAAGAAAAGCAAATTGTTATTTTTTTTCCCTTTCCAAGACTTTCTTTCTCCCTGCATCTCACAGTGAAAATTTAAAAATCGTAGAATTATGAAATGTTTTGAATAATGAAAAATGTGTTTAAGTTGTTTACCTGGTGTTGGATTCCCAAAAATAATTTTGAAAAATTGTACCAGAGGAATAGTTACTCAGAAACATTTTGTTTCCATTATTATAAACCATCATAATGATAAAAAATACCAATAAAACATTCTAATGGAGGTGCTAGACATATTTCTCTCTGAAGGGAGTAATTTTGTTGGCTGTGGCTGCTAGAGGTCAAGGGCATTGAGACATTTTATGGCCTATTAATATTAATCAATCAATCAACCAACCACTTTTCTAGACTGGGAGGTCCTCGTTACCAGGTATTTTCTATTGAAGTCTCTACAGATATGAGGTTATATAGGGAATCACTGTAAGATAAAAAATACTCACTAATAAATGGGCCACTTAAAACATTAGTCCTCTTTCACACACCATCCCCCTTTACAACAATGTTAATTTTACTGATTGTTAAGTGTTGTAAACATCAATGTTTTTGGAAAACAATGTAAATACAGTACAAGGGCCAGGAAAACCTAATCCCCCTTGAGAATGAGTAAGGTGAGCCTCTCCAAAGACCCCATGATTTCCTCCCTTATTGGAAGACATTTTGGCAACAGCACAACTTCCTAGAGACCTGAAACCAGGGAGATTAACTCCCTCACCTGACAGTGGGGAGGTTGCTGCCATGGCCACTGTCCCATACAGCCCTCAGTTGTGTCCTTGAGTACGTGAAAGGAGCTGCGTCCTGTGCCTGTGTCACGTCAGTGTCCCCTTGTGACCACCATGCACGTGTGTCTTGGTTCATTTGGGCTGCTATAACAGTCTGGGTGGCTTATGAACAGAAGCTTATTTTTTTAAGTTCTGAAGTCCGGGAAGTTCATGATCAAGGTACCAGCAGATACGATGCCTGAGATCCCACTTCCTTGTTCATAGGTGACTGTCTTCTCACTGTGTCTTCACATGGTGGAAGGTGATAGGGAGCTCTCTGAGGTCTCTCTTACAAGGACACTAATCCCATTCACGGAGAGTCTGCCCTCATGACCTAATCACCTCCTGAAGGCCCCCTTCCCCTACTCCCATTGCACTGGGGATTAGATTTCAACATGTGAATTTTGGGAGAACACAGACATTCATTCCATAGCAATGTGTGAATAGATCACGGGGCCTGCATGAGGGAGAATAAGGCACCTAAAAAGCAAAAAGAATGGAAATAACAGCAGGCCTGTGGAGTGGACTATACCAGTTATAAATCTATGAAAAATAGGGAGAAAGAAAGCTGGTTTTGCTGACCATTGCTATAAATACGATGCCACGAACTTCCCACAGCTCAGAATTACACCGTAGTGACAATACAAGTCTGAAGGCCTGCCCAGAGACTAGAGAGGGCAACCTCCCCATACCTCCAAAACAAAAACGAACAAATAAATAAACAAAAAAACAAGCCCTCTTGGTCTAGTCTATTTTAAAAAGAAGAAAGGAAGGACAAAGCTTGATGCAGTCTTTTGAGTAAAAGTCAGGAAAATGAAGAGAAAGAATTGCAGTTCCGAATTTTGAAACTACCCAGAGATGCACTACGAAATGCGTTTGTGGTCAGGATGGTCTCTGCATGCAACTGTAGTGCTTCCTAAGGATGCCAGCCTCTTTGGTTGTCATTGCATCTGAATCAACCAGTTCATTTTTGTCAAAATCCCTCTCTGAGTCTCAGGTTTAATGAAAATCTCAGAGTACTTTTATGAGAGGGAAGAAGAAAGAAAAGGAAACGGCCCCATTGAGTCCCTGGAAGATTTTTAGCAAATTATTTGTGCTCACCTGAGTCTTCTAGGCTCCAAAATCTAAGGCAAAGCCCTCTGAGAGTTTAATACAAAGCAGAGGAAGCCTGTGATAATAGGACACTGTTACTGTATTTACTGGTAGTACAAAGCAAGCAGGACCTCTGGGCTTCTGTGTTGAAAAGTCTTCTTCAAGGTCAGAGAGGTGCAGTCTCAGGTGTCTGATCTGGACGTGTTCTCTGGGATTGGTCAGCAGATGACAGGCAGCATTCACTACCTCACTATGCTTCCTTCTTGCTTGCTTGATAGGAAAGAGATGGGTTTCTATTAGAAGAACTTCAAACAAATAATAAATAAGATGTCTTCTTTTCTCCACCCAATACCATGGATGACAGCACTGCAGAAAATACAATATTTTTTTTCTAACCTTAATGTTGGTATTTTCCTGGGTTCTAACATTTTGGTCAACTTGTCGTAAGATGGCAAACCTCAGCACGTGTTAGGCACGATTTCTTAAAGTTTGTCAGTTTACAATTTGATGTGAAGATGTATTAGATTTGTATACATTTTCCTTAAACGTTAATATACAGAACAGGATCTTTTCTGAGCAAAGCATGCTTTCTTTGCTCTGATTGGTTTTTCTCCCTTCAATCAATCTCTTCTCTTTGATTCTGTAGAGGGAAGTGAGGAAAAATGGCGGATACTTGCATGGTAATAACTTTTGTCCTGCTGCATATTATATATTTTACCTTCCTAAACACTTCAAAAGGCTTCCTGTGTTGATGGGAATACAAATGAGTTACATTCATTGTAGTATCTCCCTGCCTGCTTCCATCACTCGCCACACAACAGGCCAGGATAGGACATTCCCTTCCTTTATGGCTGCAAAATTGCTGAAAAGTTTACATTTCTCCAAAGGACATCCTGAGGACAATGGTTGTGATTAATTTAGTGAGGAAAGGAGAGAAGATGGCTTGTTGTTATACCAGAGTATGGGCCTATCTCATGAAAATGTCTTTGATGTATTTTCACACTCCCAAGCCCTCAGCACAATGCCCGGCAGGATCACAGGCTCGGTGAATGTCCAGTGGATTGAACTCACATCCGAGGTGTTCTCCTCGGCCAGAAAAACCATACTGCCTTTTGTAACAGCCAATGACTGGGAAGGGGAACTGGGAGTAGTGATGCCAATCCTTAAACACATTCTAAAGTTAGATTGGAAATATGTTTTGTGCAGATATTGTGACAGAAAGTGAAAAGTGTCCAAACTAGAAGTTAGCACATCCAATGGCTAATGGAAAATAAGGTAGAAATGCCAGAAAGGGGGTAGGAAATTATTATTTATTATTAAACACCTGATATGTACCAAACAGTGTGACCCCCCCGCAGGAATACAGATGAGACATATGTTGCTTCACATAATCCCATCAGGCGATCAGTGTTACTATTTCCATTCCACAGACAAGGTAAGTGAGGTTCAGGGAAACTCGTGACTTGCTCCAGATTCCCGTTAATAAGTGCCTGTCAGAGCTCAGCTGTTCAGCCGGGGCAGGTTTCTGTGGTGAGATGCCTACATGGAAGAAAGAACGAGGAGCAGACATAGAAGCTGCAACAGCGGCACGTTATTGAAGCTGCACACACACACACAGCAGCAGCTTTACTGCTGGCACGCACCCGCTTGTTGCTGGGTACAGGGGTTTTACACAAGTTTAGACAATAGTGGGATCGTGCCAGGACTTTGGTCATTGGAAACTACAGCGCATGTGTATGACATAGGTCCGGGCTACCTGCTCACAGGTATGTGAGGATGACATTTAGTTCCGGGCTGCCCGCCTGGAGCGACCTTCAAGATACTGCCGGGTTGCTTGCCCAGACTGACCTCCAAGGGCCCATGGAGGCCCAGGCTGTCTGCCCTGGACAGGCCCCCACAGTGCCAGAGCCAGGATTCTAATCCAAGTCTGTTTAATTCTAAAACCTATGCCTTTTCCCCAAATGGACTAAACAATTCCCCTCACCCCCTTTAAATTTAGGAAGATATCAATCCCACCGGCATTGCAGAATCTGCTGAAGGGCAGAGTCCTACGTGGGAGCCGTGACCAGCAGGCTGGGGGGCCTGCCCTGCTTTCTCTTGGGGAGCTACAAATTTGGAGGGCTGGGTAGCGGCCTGGCCCAGAGCAATGCTTAGGGAGAAGGAAGACCCGTCTCATGAGTTGCAGGGAGGTGTATGACACAGGTAGAACTCAGGCCCTTGTACACTGGGAAGTCTTCCTCTTTGGGAGCTTATGGTTTGGAAAGTCAACACACTCACAAATATTGTCTGCTGAGCAGGAATGGAAGGGGATCAAAGAAAGATAGACCAAGTTACATCAGGATTTTTCTCCTTCTAGGCTGTATTCATTTCATCACCCTGTTGAATATATTTAATTTTTTAAACAGCATTGAACTCAAAGGTATATGTTCTTTTAGCCCACTTTTTTACGAAATTCATGTTTTGAAATGAAAAAAAAGAATTTAGACTAGAGTAAAGCAGAAAAGAATTTTACTTAGTTAAATATGGAGATTATTATAGACTTCCCACCAAGATGGAGGCATAGGTAGATATACTTTGCCTCCTCACACGACCAAAAGAAGGACAACAACAAATTTAAAAACAAAAACCAATCAGAACTGCCAGAAAATTGAACCATATGGAAATCCAACAACCAAGGAGTTAAAGAAGAAACATTCATCCAGTCTGGTAGGAGGGGCAGAGATGGAAATGGGAAACTGGGGCAGGGGGGATGTGGCAAGGTGGCTGGAGGACTGGGCAGGCGAGGCGGCAGCTGGCAGTCTCACATTTGTGTGCAGATAAACCAGGAGGAACAACAGGGTAACAAGGCAGACCCTGTAACCCAGGGTTCCAACATGGGAAAAGAATGCTTCAAAACCTCTAGCTTTAAAAACCTGAGGGGGTTGCAGAGGTGGGAGAAACTCACAGGAGACTTCATTGGAGGGACCCATGGGGTCCTAGAACATATACAAATGCCCCCACCTGGGAACCAGCATCAAAAGGGCCCAATTTGCTTGTGGGTAGTGGGGAAAGTGACTGAAAACCACCGAGAGCCAGACTAAATGTCACTGTTTTCTCTCTGACCCCTCCACCACATACAGTGCCACAACGCAGCCATGTAAGTCACTCTGCCCTGGTGATTACCTAAGGCTCCTCCCCTTATAACCTAACAGGCACTTCAGAGACAAAAAAAAAATATGGCCCAAATGAAAGAACAGATCAAAGATCTAGAAATCGAAGTAAGCAATGAGGAGATAGCCAACCTATCAGATGCAGAGTTCAAAACACTAGTAATCTGGATGTTCACAGAAATGGTTGAATATAGTTGCAAAACAGAGGACAAAATGAAGGCTATGCAAAGTGAAATAAAGAAAAATACACAGGGAACCAACAGTGAAGGGAAGAAAACTGGGACTCAAATCAACAATTTGGAGCAGAAGGGAGAAATAAACATTCAATCAGAACTGAATGAAGAAACAAGAATTCAAAAAAATGAAGAGAGACTTAGGAACCTCCAGGACAACTTTAAATATTCCAACATCTGAATCAGAAGGAGAAGAGGAAGAGCAAGAAATTGGAAGCTTATTTGAAAAAATAATGAAAGAGAACTTCCCCAATCTGGCAAAGGAAATAGACTTCCAGGAAGCCCAGGAAACTCCGAGAGTCCCAAAGAAGTTGGACCCAAGGAAGCAGACACCAAGGCACATCATCATTACGTTACCCAAGATTAAGAATGAGGAGAGAATCTTAAAAGCAGCAAGAGAAAAGGAGACAGTTACCTACAAAGGAGTTCCCATAAGACTCTCAGTTGATTTCTCAAAAGAAACCTTACAGGCAAGAAGGTGCTGAAAAGAAATATTCAAAGTCATGAAAGACAGGGACCTACATCCAAGATTCCTCTATCTAGCGAAACTGTCCTTAAGAATGGAAGGGCTGATAAAGTGCTTCCCAAATAAGGTAAAGTTAAGGGAGTTCATTATCACCAAGCCCTGAAGAAGATCAAAACCATGAACAGTAAAATCACAACAAACTCACAACTACCAACAACTGAACTTAAAAACAAAAACAAACTAAACAAACAACTAGAATGGGAACAGAATCACAGAAATGGAGATCACATGGAGTGTTATCAGTGGGGAGGGGGAGGGTGGAGAATGGGGGAAAAGGGTACAGGGAATAAGAAGCATAATTGGTAGGTACAAAATAGACGGGGGGAGGTTACAAATAGTATGGGAAATGGAGAAGCCAAAGAACTTATATGTATGACCCAAGGACATGAACTAAGGGGTGGGGATGCTGATGGGAGGGGTGGTACAGGGTGGAGGAGAATAAAGGGCAGAAAAAAAAATGGGACAACTGTAATAGCATAATCAATAAAATATACTTAAAACAAAAACCAATATGGAACTGTCCTGAGCAGCTTCAAACATTGGGAGGAAAATATAGGAGAGCAGCAAAAATATGGAAATAAACAAAATTCCTTTGTTTTCTGCATCTAAAGATGACGGGATTTTTATGGAGTCTTTTTGTCCATCTTGAACTTGCAGACTGTCATAACTAGGAGGAAGAGTATCAAAATCAGGGTCTGGCAAATAGAAAAAACTTCAAGTGTAGTTTAAACTGTTAAATGACTTCCACCTCTAGACTCTGTGTCCCCATAAGATTGTACAATCATAAGATGGTACACAGGAGGCATTCCATGAAGAAGCGAGGGGCCTTCTTCTTCTATTTCTTCTTCAGAAATATTTATTAATGCATATGCCACTGGGTGAAGTGGCCCAGACTGTAAATATATCAGAGACTTAAGGTGGTTTAAAAAAATATATTACCTTTTATGTCATGTGAGGTGATTAAAAAAGGTGGACTTGTCAGATTTATATGTGTGTTATGGCAATGTTACTTTTGAGTCACGGAAATTATTTTATGAGGCTTCATTTAGTTTTATGAGGAAAGTTTACTTCAGAGGAGAAAGTGAGTCTTGAGCTCCAGCCTTTGGAGCTGGATTATCCATATCCTTTCGGTCCTGAGTTCAAGGGATCTTTTAGATCTGTGACATAGACAAGAAAGAGGTGCCACGCTGTTCCATAGGTAGCATCAGGCAGGATGAAATGTGCCTGGTGCCACACTCAGCATTGGGCGATGTGAGTGACGTCAGCTCAAGATTTGGCCCCTGGAGAGATGAACAAGTCGTTACAGTCCCTTCCCCAGATCTTCACACAAGCTGCAACACTGCCTTCTTTGAGCATCCCCACATGCATGCTGTTCTCCCTTTTGGCAAAGATTTGAGTGAAGGCTGATACCACCTAAGAGCTTAAACAGAAAAAAAAAAAAGATGTAAGAGAATGGGAGAATCTAACACTAATTCTCTTTAGACGTTTCTCTGTGCATCATATATTTCTGTTTGTGAATAACTTCCCAAGCAAATCTGGGCATGGCTAGAAATATTAGACTTTGCCAGAAATGCTAAAAACAATGTGAAAAAGTAAAGAAATAAGGAGACTGAAGAGGAATGATTGGGACTCCTTAGTTCCTGTTCTGTGCCAACACTGAAGTGAAATAACCAGTTACCTGCAGATGGCTGCCTCCCTTTCCTAGTCTGGGAACCACAACCAGGACACCATGAGTGTTTGTTCTCTCCAGGCCTTTTACTGACAGTGCTGTGTGAGCTGTTCATTCATTCATTCATTCATTCATTCTCCCATCCATTCATTCAGTGTTCATTCATTCATTCATTCATTCAGTCAGTCATTGCATCAAAGCGATGCAAGGGTCAATTTGCAACAAACTTGATCCCCCAAATCCTCCTTGTATTTACATTCTGTTTTTTAGAACGTAACCCTGGATATGTAGATTGAGGACAAAGCCTGTAGCCTCTCCTTGCTGGGTCCAAATTAACGAATGGCTGATGGTATATAACAATGACTATGGTAACAGTTACCAGACAACGTGGCTCCTGTTTTTTTCTCTCATTTATGATTTTGTCAATTTTCTCTGTCTTTTTTATTATACATAGTTTAATCACTTAGGAAAGGGAAAGGATGGAGAAGAAGAGTGAAATGACAAAGGTGGTAAGAAAAAATTACTACAAAAGTTTAAATTTAGAATATATGTTGATTATGTCTGTGTAAATTAATCTCTATTGGTTACTTACATTACCACTATTCCTTTGCATATCTCTTCCTCTTAAAGCAACTCTGTATGGTGGGTATAAGGGACTCACTAGACCAAGGCCACGGAGCAGGACATGGAATTGGATTTAACTGGCCCTTTCCCAGTACATGAGGACATCCTGCCACCCTGCAGGGACCCTTGGTGATTACAATGAAGGGACCAATCTCTTGGTTTTCCAATTCGCCTTTACCAAAACTGAAAATAAAGACCATCTGTTACATGTATATTGATTTATAACTTAGGGACTCTTTTGGCCTTTGAACTAGTATTTCCAAAATATGTTCCATGGGACGTTAATAAGCATTAAAAAAGTTCCTGTGGGCAACCATGTAATTGCTGGGTCACACAAGCTCCAATTCTTTATAGTGGGGTATCTCAGAGATATTGATATTTTATTGTACACCAAATGCACTGCAGATTATTTATTGGTAGTGGGTATAATTGCCTTCCCAGACATACATGTTCATTGTCTTAGACCAGGTTTCTGAAAACAGACACTGCAGCGGAGAATTGCTCCTGGAATATGTACTGGCACGTGTTCTTGGGAGTCACCCCAGTATGGAAGTGAGGACGGCAGGGCTGGGCAGAGGGAGAAGCTGAGCTGTCACACAGCTGCAACTGAATCCTCAGCAGGTGCCACCAGGAGCTCTGGAGCTGGGACGGGACCTACAGAGTGTCCTGAATTGGGGTAAAGGGGCTGGGCCTTTGTGTTTGCATTAGCTGGCCTTGGCTGCTGGCTGCCCTCATGGAAACAGCTCCCTATAACTGAGGGCAGTTCCCAGAGAGAGGTGCTGTTGTGAGCCTCCACTTGAAAGAGGGGATCTGTGCACAGTACCCCAGCATTTGCTACAGCCGTGGGACATTTTTTATGGAACCATTGCTCTATCAAACACGTGTTGGGAAATGCTTCCTATTGGAGTCTACTCAAAATGAGACAAACGTGCAGCCTGCTGCGGAGAAATTGTGCTCCGTCTGTGACATCAGTGATCAAAGCAATGCAAACCTGGGGCCTGGAATTTACTTCATTGCTGTTTTAAGAAAATTATTCAGTCTTTAACACAAGAGGAAGCCAATTGGAGTTATGCTATGTAAGACAAGAGAAGAGGGGTGGGATTCCCCATCTTGTCAAATATTTGGTTTGCTCAGCTCCTTCCTTTGTGTCCAGGCTGTCAGTGGTTTACAATATCTTCTCTATCAGTAACACTAAGATATGCTGATCTCCCTTTTCCCCTTCTTAAGCCTCCTTTTCTGGCCCTGAATAGTCGAGACACTCTTGGAGCAAATGGTTGAAGGGGAGGGGTAATTCTTTGCTAATTTTCTCAGTTTCTGCTGTGGTTTTGGCCAATTTACATTTTCAATGTGTTTTCTGTGGTCACTCTCGGTTGTTTCTGTTTTACTTGAAAGTCATCCACATCATCTAGGCAAGGTTCCAACAGGGAACCTCAAAAGGGCCAATTGAAGAGAGCTTAATAAAAGGATGCTTTATAAAACTGTGGGCAGGGTTAGAGGAAATGAACATAGGAAGGTATAACCCACCAGGAAAAGGAGAGGAAACTGTTATGAGCACCCAGGCGATTAACTGTAGGAGGGGACTTCTCCGTAGGACCTGTGCCTTTCATTTGGAGGGAGGGAGCTGGGGGATAACATCTCCTTTCATGCCTTTCCATTGGCCAAACTGAAAACTGACTGGAAGCCAGAGTTGATGTGGCCCATAAAGGCCGACCTTCTGGGCACACAGCAGAGAGGAGAGGGCAGAGAAGGATCTGCGGACAAAGGAAAAGTTCTGCCACCCAGCTCTGCAGAGAAGGTTGATTTGCATAGAACTGAGTAGATGCTCTCATGGCTTTTAAAGGTTTTTTTCTTGTACCTGTTGTTCCCTAGCCGTGTTTGTTTGTTCTCTTCCTCCTGCCTGCATTGACCGTCTTACGATATCACCCATGTTTATTAACCTTTGTTTCATATTTTCTATCATTATTTTTTGTGCTGTATTTAATAATATTTTTCAAATCTTGGAAAATCTGTCCCTTCACTTTTTAATTTTAATGAAAACATTTTTCATTCGTGGAAGTTTCATTTGGTTCTTTCTCAAATCTTCCTCTTCATTTTTCTCAGAGTCTAATTCTTTCCTTATATTTCTTATCCTTTTAAAATCCTTTTATACTTTAAACATACTTCTTAGTTTATAGTTTCTATTACATTGTTTTTCTATTATCTCAGGCCCTTGATAAATTAATCATCTGTTGTATATGCTGACTTTCATGGCAGATTGTTTGCTCAAGCATTCTGTAATTCTTAATGGAGAATTAGTTTCAGAAGAGCTTTTGCTTTATGTTTCTTAGTTAATTTCTTAGCTTTTTCTCGAGGTTGCATAGCCCATGTGTATAGTTAATGTAAAAAATTTAAATGAGTACAAGACACAGGCACAGGGGATATTTTTTTTTCTCATCTAGAACCATTGAAACTATATGCTTCCTAGTAATTTTGCCGGACAAATGGAGCCATTGATATAATCCTTTCATTACGGTTGCAGCCTTTTCAGAGTTCCAACTTTCACTGGAGTCTCAGCTTCAACTCCACAACTTTAACATCCCAAGAGCTCATAAATTGTTGCTGTATAACAATAATAAAAAAACCAATAGTCATCCCCTCTCTTCCCTTGTCTCCTGTGGGAGGTGTAGTTCAGCTTTTGCTTATTGCTCTGACTCTCGGCATTGTCGCCCGTTAGTTCCCTCACCAAGACTGGAGAGTTAGTTCCTTCCCTGCCTTGTACATTGGTAGACCCGCAGGACCTAGCACAGGTCTGACACATAAAAATAAACTTCGTTGAAAAAAATGAGTGAACGAATGTGTATGAGACATGGTGCCAATCTAGTTCATATGAAGAGAAATGAAAACAATCCCTGCCCTCAAAACCTGGGAGGAGAGAGACTTGCAAACAAGTAGTTCTAATCCAAAAGGATGCTGGAACGGAGTGGCAGGCAAAGTATCATCAGCATAAAAAATTAAAAAAAAACTCTGTGGAGAAGGCAACACTTGAGTGGAGATTTGAAGGATAAGTAAAGTTTCATTTGGAGGTGGAATGAGAGAGAAAGCATGGCTGTCAAGGAGGGAGGCCCAGGCAAATGCATAGCTGTGTGGAGTTAAACGTCATGCTCTGGGAGCTGTGGCTCACCCCTTTCGCTGACTTGTATCTTGTGACCACTATGGGAATGCCCCTTGTAGACCTCCACCTCCAGGGGGGATCGCTGACCAAGGCTGCTGATCTCTGAAATCCACACTGGGTTTCACCAAGACCACGCACCTTTCCCATAGGCTGCCCTCAGCAGCGGCTGAGTGAGGCAAGGGCACAGGCTGGCCCAATCTTGGGGCTGTGCAACTGCTCTGCTGGCTGACTTGAACTTGATGTGGGCTGACATTGCTCCTTGAGGGCCCTGCTGCAACGTTCTCAACACCCTCTCTGTCTAGGATGCCTCTATCCCACAATCTCCCTCTCCCTCTCTCCTGCACCTGGGGTCAAAGCTTCATCATAGCCTGAGAGTTCTGGCCTCCTTCAGCTCCCTCCCCCGCCCCTCTTACACAGGTGTTAGCCCTAATCAAATGTGTGCTTCTTGGTAGGACCTGGACCAACCTGTACCATCTGCATCTTCTGCAGGGAGGACAATAGAAGGAGAGGCTGGACAGAGCCATCTTATCAAGGGCCTTTAATGCTACTCTCAAGTTTGGGACTTAGGCAGAGGTAGTGTTGGCAAAGATTTTAGAGGAGGGAGAAGTGAGACCTGGCTCGTATTTTAGGAAGGGGATCACGGTGAAAGCAGGAAGGGCGGAGTTTTCGGAAGTCATTGCAATGACCTGGATGAGACTTGGCGGGACTGAGGCCAGGTAGGCACACTGGAGTTGGGGACCTGACTTCCCAGCTCCCACCGAAGAAAGCGTGTGACTCTGGTGTGAAATTTTACCTTTTCTCAAATTTATGGAAAAGAAAGCAACTCTTATGTAAGTTTCTTAGAGACGACACTATGTGTGAAGTGTTAGTAGAAAAATCACCCTGGGCCCCATGCTCTGTTATTTCCAGGCATGACCTTTGCAGAGAATACGTCAGAAAAGCACCCGACAATTACAGTTTGTCTCCATCTCCAGCCTTCTTCATTCTCAAGAGCAACTGAAAAGGGAAAGGATCCTTCCCACCTCTTTGTGACTTTCTCAGTTCAGGGTCTCCACGGAGCCGTCCAGAAACAAATCCCCCAAAGGCACCTTGTGTCGTGTGAACCCGAAGAGCTGTGGTGTGGTGTGAGGGATTCCCACAAGGGAGACCATCTCGGAACTTGTGGGGACAACACAGAAGTTCCAGGTTTTAGTCTGTAGAGAGAATCAAGTTCAAGGAACCGTGAACTGCCTGCAATGACCGGACGTGGGGGCGTAGGGGAGAAGGCCAAGAGGGGAGGTACATAAGGGAATATGGCCACGCCTGCCCGGGCCCCGGCTTCCAGGGCAGCTGTTCCCTTTGGACCCAGACCCAGGCAGAAGAATGGCGCCCTGCAAAACAGAAGGGCACAAGGGGCCTTAAGAGGCTCCTGGCAATGGGAAATACAAGTGCTGCCATTCCCCAAACTAAACTGCCAACCTCTTAAACTCCTGGCTGAATAGGCTAAGAGGATGCCGATCAGGTGCTTGGAGGGTGAGTTGGCACATTTACCTCCAGACGCCAATTGTAAGTGAGGCATTAGCAGCTTCCTATCTGAACAAACAGGAAGCCCATTAAAAATGCCATTGTCCCTTCCTGCCTGTGCTGACAGGACTGTTAAATGACCAAGACCACAGAGCTTTGCCAAGTCAAGAGACCCAGGGAACATGCAGCTGTCGGTGCCACCTGTGTCTGCCTGAGCCCGGCTAAGAGACTTTCACTTGGGGCACCCCCACTGTGGAGCGCTGGGTCTGTGGGGTCAAGGCAGGCAGAGGCAGGCAGATGGAGAAGGAGGGAAGGAAGAGCAGCTCCAGCCTCACTGGCTGGGTGCGAGCAGCCCTTTCCCGCTTCCTCCAGTGTTTCAGCAGCAGTCAGGAATTCGTCTCTGCCTACCACCCCCCAACCTCTGCAACGTTCTGGCTGGGAATCAAATCCAATATGAAACACCTGCCTTCCACTGCTGTACCACAAACACAATACACCACATGCCAGTTGGCAGCAGCGAGAAAAGAGGCCCATTAAAGAGAAGTTCCTGACATTAAGTGTTGCCCTGCCTTTGCGCGTGCTCTCTCTCTCTCACATACACACGTATGCGCGCGCACACACACCAGGCCAAAGCTTCAAAAATGTCCTCAGCTACTTCGCTGTCAATCAAACACTAAATACGAGAGAGAGCCCTTTCCTTGGGGGCCACAAGTTCTATGCATGACCGATGTGTATGTAGGGGTGTGCTTGTGTGAGTACATAGGGGTGTATAGGCAGGGGTGTGTGTGTGTGTAGATGTGTATGTAGGTATGTGGTGGTGGTGCTGGGGATCTTGGTGGTTATGAAGCGACCAACCCTGGGGGGTCACCGGTCTGGTCGAAGGCGGGGTGGTAATCAGGAGTGTCAGGTGCTTAGACGGGCTCCGCCCCTGGTTGAAATGAATTGTCTCCCCTGTGCTTCCAGCGCTGCCTGGAGCGCCCCCCCGCCCCCCAGGCCCAGGGTGGGCTCTACCTGCCTGTGCTGTGTGGTCACTGAAGTGGCTGCTGCTGGAGGACCTCATGGGTGGCATCCTGCTGGGACAATGCTTCCCTGGCCTCAGGACCACAGTCCGCACCCTGGCATTGTCACCATCTCCCTTGGGCCTGAAACAGCGGGTCCCCGTGTTCAGGGCATGCTAGCTGTCAGGTTCAGGTCTGTCTGTCTGTCAGCCTGGCCTCCCAAAACCCATGAGTGGTGGGTGGCTCCCTGCCAAGCCTGCCTACCCTCCCAGCCCAGCCTGGCATTCCCAGACAGTGGGGCTCTGTGAGTCGTTCTCCTGTGGGCAGCTGGATATTTTTCTATAGAGGGGACTTGTCATTAGAGGACCCAGAGGCTGAGGGGTGGCACCTTGAGCTGTTTTCCTTTCTCTTTGGTCCTCATTTACCGATCCCCTAGAAGGAGCAGGGCCACCGGCCGGTACCCACAGTTCACTTGTCCCAATGAAGGCAGCTTGACAGCTGCATAAATCATGCGAAGATGCCACTAATAGGTTGCTGCCTGGGACTGTACCAGACCACCCAAGCACAGCTCCCGGAGGCCCTGGGAGGCCTGCACACAAATACAGTAATGCAAATCACTTAACCCTTTGTTACTCCCCAGCACGCTGGAACAAATGGGCTCCGAGTCCCCCAGACCAGCCTCTCCTGTTTCTCAACTCTCCTCCTCTCCCGACTTGGACTTCTTACACTTCTTTTCCCCACCCAACTCCCTCCAGATTTCAGCTGAGCCTGTGCACCCAGCAGGTAGTGAAAGGACCGAGGCCAGGCCAGGGCTTTCAGCTGAGGTGGGATGGCATCTGCCAGCCGCGATGAGAGTGACGGAGGGACAGTCAGTGGCAGGGTGGGTAGGCAGAGTGTGAGCTGAACACACAGGGTTCTGGTCAGTGCAACTGCAACTCCTACTTCTTGGCCTCAGGGGTGGTTTCCACTGCCTGCTGACAGACACCCCTGGCCTCTGTCCTAGGTGCAGAGGGATGGTGAGGACTCAGTGAAGTGGTAGAGAGAAAACCATGCCTCATTTTCTTACCTGGTGGAAAAACAAAGAGAGGTTTTCCCTTGAGCAACCTTGAGTGCTAACGGTGATGCACGCTCACACTGTTTGAGGTACCAGAGACACTGAAGGGAATGAGACAGTGTCCTTCTCTCGGAAGCCCACAGCCTGTACAACCTGATGTGACGAGGTCTTCCTTGCCCTCAGCTTCTGCAGCTGTTCCCTTGCTGATTCTTCTGCAGCCTGGCCAACCTCTATCTGTTCCAAATGCCCGGGCCACTCCTCATCCTCCTGGGGGCCTTTGCACAATTTGCTATATCTTTTCTTAGGAAAGCTGAGGAAAGCTGTGGCTCCCTCACTCACATCCTTCGAGTCTTTGCTCAAGTGACATCTTCTCAGCCGGGCCTTTCAGCCTGATTTAGGACTGTAGCTAACTCCTGATATGGCACTCCCTCCCCTCTTCCCTGCTTTATTTTCCTTTAAACCATTCAAGCACTTTCAAATATAATTTGAAATATAATTTTCTTCCTTATTTTGTTTAGTGTGAGCCTTCCTCTACCGGTGTGGTAATTCTTTGGGGGTAAGAAGTTTGAATTGTTTTGTTTACTGATGTATCCTGGGTGACTAAAATATTGTTTTCACATAGGTGCTCAACAGGTATTTACATGACTAAATGCTGTGACATTTAACATTGTAAATGTGCAATGGACCATGGGGACCAGGGGGAAATAGTGATGTATTCGCCTACAGGGGCTGGGGAGAGGAGGTGAAGTCCCAAGTTTATCAACTCAGGGATCAACCTTTCCATCAGAGAAGTTGGAAGCCATCAGGGAATTAAGTAGATTCACTTCCTCTTTGTCATCTCTGAGCATTATATCACCGCCTCCAAGAAATATTAATTTATTTTTCCCTGAAAATAGTCACATTTATTTGTGGTAGGCTGAATCATGGTCCCACTAATTCCCAGATGTGATTAAGTTCAGGATTTTAAGATGAGGAGATTATCTTGGCTTATCTGGGCCCAGTGTAATCATGTACATTCCTATAGGAGAGAAACAGGAGCATCAGAGAGTGAAAAGAGAAATGTGACCGTGGAAGCAGGGGGTGTAGACATGCTGGGCCATAAGCCAAGGAATGCAGGAAGCTTCTGGAAGCTGAAAAAGACCAGGAAATTGATTATCCCCTAGAGTCTCCAGGAGGAATGCAGACCCACTGACACCTTGACATTAGCCCAGTGAAACTGATTTTGGATTTCTGGCCTCCAGACCTGTAAGATAATAAATTTGGGTTATTTTGAGCCACAGAGTTTGTTTAATTTAGTATAGCGCCAATAGGAAACTAATGCAATATCCTTCGTATAATTTTTGAACATTTTTCTCCTCAACCCTAACTTGTTTTGGGTTTTTGTTCTGCTGACATTACTCTTGGAGGCGGGCACCATGCACACATCCTCTTTTCCATCTTTGCACATGACCTTCTCAAAGGGCACCTTCTCTGACAGTTCTTCGTCCAATTCCTAAGTGATTTGCATTTATAAAAAAGGGAGCTTTCCCCACCTCTTCCTTGTTGAGATCATTTCAGTTTGCACAATCCCCGGTTTTTCCCCACGTATTTGTTTGTAAGTGCTTTCCGACCCTCTTGAAGTGCTCTGGCATGGGCTGGCCCTTGTTGCTGAAATATTGCCACTGAGATGGATACCCTGCTCTGTTTCATCGCCTCAAAACCTGAAGCCTGATACCAGCCCTTTGGCCCATATCCTGGCTGTGCCCATCCTGTGCCATCACCAAATGATGGGTGAGGTGGGATAGGAGTTAGAATTCTGTTCATTCATCTAAATGGAGACACCTGGTGGCTCACCCCCTCTCAGCATCCGCCCCCACCCTCTGTCTTTCACTGGATGAAAAGCTCTTGGTCAAAGACATTGCCCAAAGACTAGGACAGAGAAATTTTCTTTCAATGATGTCTTTCAGGTTTCCCATGAAAATAACTGCAAAACAGCATTCAAAGGCCATTTATTTGTCCATCCAACAGGCTTTTGTTGAATATCTTCCATGCACAATGCTCTGTGTTCACCAACAGGAAATCATGAAGAACTAGATGCAAAAACACCCTCCGTTATGTGCAGATGGCATTCCTGTGGCACTACTGGAATCTTTACAGACCTGAACACAATCTCCAAGATGTCAGCAGAGCTCAGGTGAGGTGACGGATTTGCTTCATTCTTTGGAATAAGATGGCTGTCAACCTTTTTTTCTCTTCAGCCTTTGTCTCCCCGAAGGTTAGGCTAACCTTACTGCAGTTGGAGTAGGGTGGATGGCACTTAGGATATTGAAAGAACAAGAAATGTGGCTGTAAAACTAGAAATGGGTTATGCTAGTTAAGGGCAGGAAACCAGAGGTTGGAACTACCCTCATTCTGTGCTGTGTCACTTGAAATGTGGCTAGCGCCACTAAACACTGGATTTGTAATTATATTTAATTGTGTTTAATTTAAACTTAAGTCTCAAAATGATAAATGCTTCAGTGATTGAGAAAGTTTTCAGTATATTTAGAACAACTGGGTATATAAATCCACCTTTTGAATTGTAAATTTTATAAAATCTAAATACAAGTAAAATATTTCTCATGAAAACTTAGCATCTACATTTGAGACATGCTAAATTTTGAAGCCTTAGTATGATAAAAAGAATATAAAATATCTCATTCATAATTTTTGTACTGATTACATATTGAAATAATAATATTTTGGATTTGTTGAGCTAAAGTAAAATATATTATAAACATTAATTTCACTTTCTTCTTTTCTCTTAGTTTGATGTGGCTACTAGAAAATTTAAAATTACGTATGTGGACATGTTGTATTTCTGTTGGCCAACGTTGTCCTGCATGATAATTTGTTATCCTTCCTAAAGACATCTTCAGCAAGGCTAGAAATATTTGATCACTCTCCATGATAATAATGTCTTCTAATTTTTAAAAGAGTTAAGAGGATAAAAACTTTGGAAAATATACTTGAATCCTTGCTGGTGTTTACATGGGTTCTACATTGTAGAGTAGATTGAGGAGAAAAAACACATTTTAGCTACATGCTTTCACAGAATGTGAAGCAGAGAGTGGTAAAAACTCAATAACCAAGAATTAAACCACCAAGACAGGCAATCTAGCTCTCAGAAAAGCATCCAGAGAGATTTTGGGCCCCTAACTGGCTTCAAGTTAAATGCATCTTCCATAAGCTTCCAGCCGACACCTCCAGAGGAGAGCTCATCTCCTAGTCCAAGAGACCGAGGCCATTGCACACATTTTTTCACTTGCCCTCAAGACCCCTTTGGGGTCTTTAACCACCCCTTCCACTCCTCTGTTTTCTCAGAAAAGATGACCCTCTTCATTTATGATTTTTATTTATATGTCTTCTTAAGACTTCTCTCTTCTGCCTAAAAAGAGCAACAACAATAACTCAGATGTCATAGTCGTCGTTTATCATCCTCATGTTAATGCTGTGTCATCCCTGTCTTACTGCTTTCACACATACACACAGAGGAAAAGCAAACAGCATTAGGAATAGAAAAGGTGAAAAATTCAGACATAATGGAGATTTAAAAAAACACAGGAATAATAGGAGCATCTCCGAGTCTATGATTTTGAAAACTTATTTATCAATGCAACGGGGGTTAGACTAACCCACTCTGCCCCTTCCCCAAATACCCTTGAAACACTTGCTGTTTTTGGGCTTTTCCTCCCAACCTAGAACACACTCATTTTCACCTAAACTAGGTTTTCCGTCAATGAAATTGTTGGAAGGAAAAAGAAGCATGATTAGGGTTGTCAAATGTAGCAAATAATGCAGGATACTCAGTTACATTTGAATTTCAGATAGCAAATCATTTATTCAATTATATATGTTTCAAATATTGAGATGTGGGACATACTTATACCCCCAAATTAATTGTTGTTTATCTGAAATTCAAATTTAACTGAGTGTCCTGTATTTTATCTGGTAACCCTACATATTTAGGATCTATTGAGTTTGATAATTGGAAGGGTTGCCAGATTTAGCAAATAAAAGTACAGAACACCCAAATATACAGTATTTTGGTTGTACTTACACTAAAAAAAATTGTTATTTATCTGAAATTCACATTTAACTAGACATCCTGAATTTTGTAGGGGAACCCTAATTCTTGAGAAAGTGGTTCACTGTATATGAGG
The DNA here is from genome assembly GCA_004026545.1 of Mormoops blainvillei. Taxonomy (NCBI): domain Eukaryota; kingdom Metazoa; phylum Chordata; class Mammalia; order Chiroptera; family Mormoopidae; genus Mormoops; species Mormoops blainvillei. Next base: position 95,716 of record PVJD01003353.1, read on the forward strand.
GCAGATACCCACGGAAGCTTCAGGGGCAGGAATAACCATTCTTGTCTGAAGCTCTGGTGATGCTTCATCTCAGAAAAGACCAGAAACCCAAGGTAGCCCTAGAGTGGGATGGTTTCTATTTTGGGCTCTAGTAAGGGAGTCCAGCTGGCTCCCCCATTTATAAAGGGCACGGGGCTCCCATAGCTCTGAACTTTGTTGCAGAGTTGCCATGCAAATCCAAATCAGATCTATGTTTATTCTTTCAGAATAGAGCGATTCTGCTCTACCTGCTCATAGCCACCTTGCACTCTGATCTTGATATATTAAGTGGAGCCGAAATCATTTCATCATTAAGGAAATGGTTTACCTCTTTGACATCTTTTCCCAATTGTTACTTAATCATTTTGGGTTGTTAATGTAAGATAGAAAAAAGTAAAAGAGATAGGAAGGGGCTGACTGGGGGTTCTATATTGTCTTCAGCCATTTAACTTCTGGCTTAATTCCCTTTTTAAAAAACTTTGTTTATCTTCCCCCACCCGGCTCTCTTGCAAAATACTTTTAAAAGAACATTAACAGGAGGAGGATCAAGGATCTTGTTTTCTTTTCATTCTTTTTGATTTATGTTCCTTTGTCTTGAAAGCTCTTATAATCTCCCACATCTTCAGAGCCAGCTCCCTGCTGACAGGGCGAAGGTAGCAAAACCTCCCTGGGCTTTGAGATAAACCACCCCAAGCTGGATCGTTAGCTACACAAACTTTCTCCCGTTAGCCTTCTCTTAAATGTTTGGAACTCTAGAACTTCTTGAAAATGAAGGAAAGCAAACATCCCAGGCTGTGTCTTTAGAAGCATGTAACCAGAGCTTTTTATTAACTCTGGTGGGAGTAAGACCTTGAACTGAGCTGGTCTGATAACTCCTTTATTGCACTGGACATTTATTGAGCTGCTGCTACTAGATGCCACTGGCTAGGGCTGTATGGCAGGCAGAGATACATACAATGGGGTCATGTCAATAGGACCTTGCTTGTAAAATAACTGGGGCAAATACAATTCATTTTCTAAGACCCCACAATACGCTAAGTCAAGTTACCCTGGGAACACTCTTCCAGCAGCCTATACCTTCCCAGCATTGCACATTAACTAACACCTTCATACATTTACTTCTGTAGTGGTTAGTGTCTTGTTCTCTCGCTCGTTTCTAAACTTCGTGAGCTCCAGGAGGAGAGGGGCTGGGTCTATTTTGATTATTGTTATATTCTTAGCCTCAAGCTGGTACATTGTAAGCATTCATTAAATATTACCTGAAGGAGTGATTTGAACAAACTAATTGTAATATACAACGATTTTATGTTATCTCTTACAAATGAAGAGTGACGAGAGCAGGGAGAAGGGAGCAATCACCTAGCAAAGGTTTTGCCCATGCAGTGGAGGAGGAAGTGACAAGGCAACAGTGTGATGGAGGACTGATGCTGGAACTGGCCCCTGGATGTTCTTATGACAGAGGCCACAGAGCGCTGGTCCTCCCACAGCGTGAAGGCCCTGGTTTTAAATACGGTCTAGTGGTTTATGATTTCTAAGGTCTTTGCTCTTCTCTGATCTATAGTTTTATGCTAACTTAAATAAAAGGTGACTCCTTTCTTTCCGATCTTTACACCTCTAAGCTCTGTTCACTCTGCCATGTTGGGTAGAACTACTCTGTAGACCCACTAGGTATTTCATGCATAGTCTTGAGGAGTATTATCTTCTATGAATTTTAAATGGCCTCTGATGGTTTTTAAAATGTATGTGAAATGAGTGGGAAATCCATCCATAACTCAAATCCCAGGGCTTACTCCAGTTTTACCACTTGGGGTTGGTCCCATTCCTGAGACATGGACCTCGGCTAAGCCCATCGCTGGAATCCTCCAGGCCCTGTAGGAGATCAAGGGCAAGGAGAACAAAAAGACAGTTTCAAATGCAAGGGACCCGAGGAATGGGAAAACTCCTTAGAGGTCATCTGACTCAACCTCCTTTGGGTAAAGGAGGTCCCAGAGACAAAGAGGCTGCCCATGGTCACGTTGCTAATCACTGACAGGGTAGGTGGATGGGTGGGGGAGGAGTAGCACTGGGAAGTGATCTGGTGAGTTATTGCAACTCAGGGCTCCACTCTGGGGGTAAAACTTGCTGAGAACATTATAACTACGGGGTAATGCTGCCCTACCTTCTCTACTTTGCTCTCTGTGAGAAGTAACTATTCTGAGGCAAGTCTGACCGGGACACTGTGACTGTACAAAGTATCCTCTCCCAGCACCACTTTAGTCTCTGCCTCTGGGGCCACATTGCCTCCTCCTCTTCTGTATCTAATTTCCCCTGCCTCCCTCTTATAAAGACATTTGTGATGACATTTAGGGCATGTCTGTCAGCTCAAACTGCTATAATGAGATACCATAGACCAAAGGCTTAAACAACAGACATTTCTCACAGTTCTGAAGGCTGGAAGTCCAAGGTACCAGCCTGGTCAGGTTCTTGGTGAAAGCTCTCTTTCTGGCTTGCAGATGGCTGCCTTCTTGCTGTGTCCTTATACGAGAGAGAATGAGCTCCCATCTCTTCCTTTTCTTATAAGGGTACTAATCCCATTAAGGGTCCCAATCCTCATGACTTTATCCAAACTGAATAAAGCCCCAAAGACCCCATATCCTAATACCATCACATTAGGGTTGGGGTTTCAACATATGAATTTTGTAGGGTGGGTGGGGGGGACACAAACATTCAAGTCCTAAGCAGCACTCACTAAATAGTTCAAGATAATCTCCTCATCTCAAGATCTTTAACTTAATTTCATCTTCAAAAACTTTACCATACAACGTATCACTCAAGTGGTCCAGGGATTAGAACATGGACGTGTCTTTGGGGGTCATTGTCAGGTTACTGTCGTGTCTTCAGCTCTAGTCCAGTGGTTCTCCAGTGTGGTCCCTGCACTGGCAGCGTCAGCAGCATCTGTAAGTTTGTGAGAAACACAAGTTCTTCGAAGCCCCAGATGGGCTCAACCAGGAACTTTAGGAGTTGAGGCCCAGTAATGTGTGTTTGCACAAGCCCTCCAGGGCATTCTGATGCAGTTTGGTGACCGTTATGCCCATCCAAAGTACACTGACATAAACGTTTTTGTTCAGAGTTCATAAGAGATTCCTGCATGTCTTCGTTACTTGGTCTCCACTTCCATGCCATCTCTGATGGATGGGCGAATGCCTGGACTGTTTTGTTAGGAGAAATAGCACCATGATTGATTAGCAAGTTCTGTCACGGCAGGGGAGGAACAGCAATGCCATTGGCATCAACCCTACCTTAGCCTATAGCTCTCTTGGGTCATTTGTGATGAAAACAAAAATCACACACTTCACATTTTCTTTTTGACAATATTAGAAAGGCGGGGAGAACACACATTGTCCTTGGTTTGTACTCTTTCGTGTTGTGTTTGCAAGCTTTGTGATTTTAGGAGAGATCTTATTCTGTATTAACTACAAATATCTACATGAGTGAAAACAAAGCAAAACAGCCGAAAGAACTATTTGTTTGTTTTTTAAGCCAAAGCTGCGAATGGCTCTGTGTTGATGGAAAGCTCTGTATTTTTTCTTTGGCAGCTAGACCTGGAGGGCCCGAGCTAGAATTTATTCCCTTCCCAGGACGCTCCCCCAGGGCCCTACTCCACGCCCACAGAGTACTCTGTGGTTACTTTTCATAAGCTGCCATAATTTTCAAAGCCCAAAGGGCTCATAATCAGATTTGGGAAAGCTGCTCCATTTGTAAGGGTCTGAGGCTGGCTTTCATGATGTTGTTCCCTGAAGGGAGCGATGAGTGACAGCAAAGACGTCCTTTTTTTTTCCCCCCACTTGGGGATAATCCTTTGTTTAGCAGGTCTTTATTGTTGCAGAGGAAGTTTACTTAGCTTCTGATCCCACTGGACTGATTCAGCAACTATGCCAACACCCCCACCCAACCCAACACCTCTTCTGAGAAGGGCCGCAAACCAAGGGCAAGCACATTGGTGCACATTTGCGTTCCCAGGCGGACCTTTTTCTCTCTGGGCAACCCCAGTATTGCTCGAATGGCAACTGTTTTCAGCTGGGGCCACCTTTGTAGGCTTACCTCTCTGCCTCAATAAAAGCCCAGACGTATAACATGTAGATTCTAAATAATGCCCAATTTCTTAATATTGATCAAGATAGTCTTCAATGAGGCTCCTCTTCTGCACCTTTTTTTTTTTTTTTTTTTACTTTTGTCTTCCTTAGGCCTCTTCAAGGACATACCTTTCAGTTTGATCAGGTTAAGACTCATCGAATCCTATTAACTTCTCGGTTAATTCTTGTTATTAACCACTTCTCCCCGAATTTCCAATGTCAAGTCCCTTGATTCTTGTCAAGTAGGATCCTTTCACAAGACAATTCTTCTGACACATCATTAATGCTTTCTAAGAAAATAATCGTATTAATTATAGCTAACGTTTATTGAGCACTCGCACCATGCCTCACAGTCTTCTGTGAGCTTTCCACATAGTAACTCCCTTAATCTTTGCAATAACACTATGCTTTCATGGTTGGTAATATTATAAACTGCAATTTAAATAAAGATGCTAAGACTCAGAGGTTTAGTATTTTGCCCAGGGTCACATGGAATGCTTCATGTTTTCAATTATGCTTAGCAGGTTGCCCTAGGTTAATCATAGTCTTTTGTTTGGCAAAAAGGATCATACTTCGAGGAGAAGACTGTTTAGGGACAGTGGATCAATCTTTGGTCCTGAAAGAAAGCTTTCTCGTTGTGATGCTTATTGCTAGCCAGGCCATGTGGGTTTTGAACTGTGGGCCTTGTCAAACACTAAGCTCCAAACAGCTGAGTTAACTGGCCAGTGAAAGGTCACATTTTTGCAAAGAGGAAAACAAACTATCTTCACTTCCAACTAGTAGGGGCTTCATCAACCAAATCCTATTTTTCATTTCATGGCTCAAGAGCTCAAATAACATTTTCCCTTGATTAGGATAGTCGTCTTCCCCTCCCCCACCTCAATCGTTTTGGGCAGGGACCCTTTCTCACTGTGCAGTTTTGCTCTGTTGACTTCTAAGGTAGCCATGCTTGTTTCTTCGCATCTGTCCTTGGTGCGTGCTTCTCCGATAGAGACAAACGTCTTAATAATCAATGGATTTTTACAGATTTTATCTAGGATTTTAGAATCTTAGAGACACCCACAAATAAAATATAGGACCTGTTTTTGTCTCAAATGTATTTCTTAGACTTGAAGCTTGTTTAACTTTAATTTTGAGGGGGAAAAATTCACCATATTCAAGTCATTCCAGTAACTTTCCACAACCTGTGACTGAGGATTATTATTGGATGTTAAATTGCGTTCAGCTCTTTCTTTTCAGCCTTGGAATCCGAGCGTCTCTTAGAGAGGAGTATGACTCACCTCCCCTTGGGGAAGGTATTTTGGCTGTCCTGGTCCCTCACCACGCAGATGTTTGTGAGATCATAGGTGGGGCTGAGACTCTGGGGATACACTCCCCAAACATTGCAATTCTAGATGAGCAAAGGCTGTTGCATACTCGATTATGTCATCATTTGACATATTTCTGACTACAGAAGGAAACCAGAGAGAACTAATAACAATTTCCTGTACAGGGGATGGTACTGGATTTGGAATATATCAACAGGTGTGGGAACATCTGTAGCTATCCAGCGGTGATTTCCTGAATAAACATAACTAATTACGCTTCCAATAGATTCAACTGTATTGACAGAATAGAATTAGATCTGGAGAATACACTACTGAATGCAAATAATTAATGGTTAATTCTGTAATCAAAAATCTTATCTCTTGAGATGTACTTAGAAAATTAGCGATTTACAAAGTGTCCTTTTTCTTTTTTGGTCAGTTAAGTTTTATTTAAAAAATTAGATATAACTTTGGAAATTCTTGCTAAAGTTTGAGACAAAGTTTATTCTTTTTATTCTCTAGGTGACCAGAACATTGAAGAAGAACACAATGTTTTTCTTAAATAGGCTGTCCATCAAAGGTAGGACATGATTATAGTCAGATCCACCAAGGACCTAAACTTGAAGGCAGGAATGACCCAGGAAATCAATGATCGTAACTTACTCTAGCTTTTTCCTTTTCTTTCTATGGAAAGAGCTAATTGCTAAGTTGTTCTAAGTAAAATATGTTTCTGAAAGGAACAGAAATAAAAATCATTTTCATTCTAGCAATTTTTTTCGATCCCTGTTTCTAGAATGAGCACACCTTGTTTGATCTCTTTATTTCAAAAGTTTGTGTTGCCATTTCTTGACCCAATAAAGAATTATACATGTTTGACTTGAATTGTAACTCCAGGGTCATAGAGGAACATGAGCTTTGGCTTCAGCAGAGCACCTGTCGGTCATAATGCTGCCACACAGCTTATTCTAGTTATTTTCTTTCCTCTCAACCAGCATATAGATGCTTGCTTTTCAATTAGAGCTTGATTTGTCTCCAAAAAGTTACCAGAATAAACTCACGATCAGTGAGCTCATAAGGAAATATTGCCCAGGTGCTCTGGCAAAGCAAGGGTCACGATCTTTAGCCTTCTTCCCTATTTATCCTCTCTTCATTCTCAAGAAAGACATCTCTAAATGAAGCGATTGCCTTTAAGTGTCCTTAGGAATTTGAACAGATTGAAACTGCCTGAAGCCATGGGGTTTACTGAATGGCTTTTAAAAATAGACATTTCAAAGAGCAGAGGATGGAGCAGAGGGGGGAGACCACTCCCAAAACGGCCCCACCGTTTCTTGGTTAACGTTTGGCAATAGATAAATATTTCAGGGCTGCTAATGCTCGGGGGTTGGCTTGGCAGCCTCCTGCAGGTGCTACTAATTTGTGTGTGCGTGTTTACAACCCTGTCAGTTAAAAACATTTATACAGATGAAAGCACGCCCCTCTGTATATGCATTGCATGCACTCATCAGTTATATTCATGTCCTACTATACCAACAGATGATGTATATTAAAACACATGTAGAAACAGAAAAATTTAAATGGATGAAGTACATAGGAGTTTCATTATTTTCTTAGCGTATGCCATTGGGCACCCCTGGGGTCTGCTTACCGTCCTTTGTGATCCACTGCTCTGGAGAATGCAATGAAATACACTACCTTTGGATAACCTGCGGTCTAGGCAGGACCCTACCATGTGTGGAGTGGAAGGGGCAGCGAACTGGTTGCCGGTACCCAAGGGTTTTGAGCTGTCTTGCTAAGTAGCTCAGCGTTGCCACTTCATGTCCTTGTATTCTGTTTTGTCAAATGAACACAAAAGGGGTTGAATTTACTTATTTCATTCTGAGGTTCTGGTGCTTGGGAAAAGCGACTACGGTCTGGGGACGCGGGAGAAGGTGTTGCAGAGGAGCTGTTGGAATTGGGTACGATTCGGGTAGTTGGAAGAAAGGAGGGGGTTCCTCACTGGATTGGAGGAAGCCGCAGCCAAGGGCTGACTCGGACAAGAGTGACAGGAATGGAAAGCATGAGGCAGCAAAGCTGGGGACTGGTGGGAAATGTCTTTGGCCTGATTTTGGAGCCTTCAAAGGGAAGCAGAGAAGATCAGCTCCATAGAATAAGTGAAAGTATGTCACTTGAATAATAGGGTAATTGTAACTTTTCTTGGGAACGTTCATGTGGTAGTGGTGTAGAGGATGAATTATAAAGGGCAGAGTCTGGTATTAACGTTGTGGCCTGGAAGGCAGGCACATTTGTGCATTTATTTATTCATTCAGCCAATCAGACTTTTAGACACTGAACATATGATTATAGAATGTTTAATATACGTCATGGTTATAGGTGAGATCAAGAGTCATGGTCTTTGCCTCAAGTGAGGGAGAGCCAAACACAGACACTGACATTTAATCGAGAGTGATAAACACTCTCACAATGAAAAGATTGATCATAAGGACAAACATAAATTAGTGAAAATTCATGGGAAGGAAGAGGAACAGTTCATTTAACAGAGATAAAAGGAATAATAACATTGTTTGGAAGCCGGTTAAGGAGAAAGATTGACAAGTAGGAAGAGTCAAAGACGATCCCAAGGTATCTCTCCTGGAGGAAAATATTTTGTTAAAATCCCCACATTCCAGATTTTGCTACTTGTATACTCTAGGGTCATTTGTTACATTCTTCTATTTCCTGTGTTTCTTATAAACTATCAGTTTAATATGGAGGCTTGAGTAGGTTCACATTCAATTTTTGTGGCTAAATTATATCACAGGTGGGATTTTGTCCTTCTCTCTTCAGAAGGTAACTGCCCTTTGATGGTCTTTTTTTGTTATGTTAATATTGATCAGTGGCTTTAGGTGTTGTCAGCCTGATTCACCCATTTATATAGTTCCTTGTTGGTGTTTTACTTAATGGTTTTAGCAACCACTGATGATCATTAAGGGTTGTCAAGTGATGATTTTTCTAATTGGGTGATTATTGGCTACAATTCCCTCATCAACTATTTTGGCTGTCCTGAAAAACAGATGGAACAAGAAGGATTGGATAAATGCTTGATCATTCCCCTTTATTTATGGCTTTTCAGAATAATGAGTTGGTCCCCTGGCATCCTTCAGAAGTGAATATTGTTTACTGTTTACTGTATTTCTGTATCAAAATGAGTTTATGAGTTTTTAACATAACTGCTATATGCAATCCATTGCAATTATAGGGGCGTAGAAACTTTTCCTGTACCCTTTTAGGTTCAGTGAATGGGGCCCCTGAATCAAACTGAGAAAAGACAGATTAATGGGGTTTATTAGGTATGCACATGGGGGCCTCAAGGAAGAGGAAATGAAGATCCAAAGAGGCAGTTAGACTTGTGGGCTTATATATCATTTTAACAAAGGGCGATAAATCTGTGGGGAATTGACAAGACAAAGGAAAAGGGGTTTGAGCTTCTAGGGGTGGTAAAGTGTGGGAAGGAAATTAATGAAAGGTTAGGGCTACTTTACTGAGGTTTGTGTAATGTTGGCCCATTTTGGCACCATCTCCAACTCCGGTAATGAAGATTGTTCTTCTCTCCCTGGTATGAGAGAGAGGGACACCTTCAGAAAGGGAAGTTTTGCCCTACCTTTTGGCAGCTACGGGGAGGGGAGAGAGCTTTTTTCTGCACCTCAGTGGAGTGGTTTCTCAATTGCCTTCAGATCGAAATAACCCTTGTGCTAAAGTGGCATATTCTGGAGTGGTATATACTGTTCCCCTTCATAGTTATTATCCTTTCTGATGCTCAAATTATTTCATCTTTGGCAATTAGGAGCCCTGTTTCCTCTGAAACTGAGTCGTCTCAATAGCTTCCTGGATCTCTGATGTGACAGAAGTTCCAGGCTCCCCTTATACATTTCTAGCATCAGACCCACAATGAGTTATTTCCCCAAAAGCACTGGTTCCCTTTGGTGGGGAATGGTATTTGGAAGCCAACATCTGGGCAAAACAAAAACATGTACTAGAGCTTGATTCTGTCATTTAGACAATTCCACATCAGAGCTTATAAAAAAAAACTTCAGAGAAATCCTGTATATATAACCTTATAAATTGAACAGTGATTTGGCACACTGAATTTCCTCTATAGACTATCTAATACAGCTAATGAAATATGACTGTAAAGGCTGATGTATGGCACACAAAAAAATACCTTATTGATTTATGGCCACCCTGTATATGCTGGGGTCTTAATAGGTACGTTGTGAAACTTTTCTCATGGGTAGCAGTGGTGAACGACTTTCTACAAGAAAATTTTTATTGAAACATATGAACCCTGCTATGGTCTGAATGATTTTGCCCCTGCTCCCAAATTTATACGTTGGAAACCTATTGTCCAAGGAGGTGGCCCTGGGAGGTGGGGCTTCTGGGAAGTGATTAGGTCATGGGGTGGGGCGAGCCCTAATGAGTGGGATTAATGAGCTTATAAAAGAGACCCTGGAGAACTAGCTTACCCCTCCCACCACATGAGGCCACGCTGAGAGGCCGGCAGTCTGCAGCCTGAAAGAAGGCCCTCGCCGGATTCCGGCAGTGCTGGCACCCCAGTCTTGGCCCTCCAACCCCCAGAACTGTGAGAAATAAGTTTCTGTTGTTTACAAGTCTGTGGTATTTTGTTAGAGCCACCTGAACTGACTAAAACAAGCCCTGAACTGCCTCATGTGTTAATGTAGATTATAAGATAATACACAACACAGTTGGCATGTTAGAGAGAAGAAATTGTGGGCTATGGATTTTTTTTTTTGTTTTTAAAAATATTCCTTAATGGTGTTATAATGCTTTTTTTTTTAATTAAAAAAAATCACGCAATTATAGAAACTCTAAAAGAACAGAAAAATCCCAAGTGTTTGAAGAATGAAGGTTGTTGATCCCATTAACAGTGTTATCTCGTACAAAGAAGGGAGTTTTTAGAGGGAGTTGACCTTATGGTGTGAGAGCTGGATAAGTGGTCTTTGTGTCTGATGTTGGAGCTCCACTGACATTGGAAAAGCCAGATGGGAAGGTGGATGAAGATAGGGGAGCACAAGGACAAGTGGGGACCGTGCCTAGGCTCTACGAACAATAAGGATGGACTGGAACCCTCAGCAGTCTCTCACCACTTCCATCTCCATGATGTGGGTGATCTTGTGCTAAGCATACACCTGGCCCAGGAGCTGGAGAAGGTGAAAGAGAACCTGGGGACAGTGGAGGAGGTTGTGTCTGGCTGCTGGCCTGCGTCGAAGGCGTAAGCCACAGGAAAGCCTTATTCCCCCACATGGACATTTCGAGTGTAGTTAAAACAAGGCTGCGGCTTCACGGCCACCTTCCAAATCTCAAAATGTCTTTTGCATCCACCTTGTTGATTCTGTTTAATCTTTATCTTCATCACGTGGGAGTGATGCCACATTTCTTTCTTGTTATTATTTCAGTTAGGCATTACGGCTGTACCACTGTCTCCCACAAGTATTAAATATTTTTCCTTTACTCTCTCATTACAACAAAGTTGCATAATGAGGTTTTCCCTGGGGAGTCACCATTTTGCTGTGAGTGAGGGAGCCCTGAAGCAGTAAATTACAGTTCGACGAAAACACGTTTCTCCACCAGGGTGGGGATATGTGGTCGCAACACTCCCTAGCGTGAATAAAAACCCAAACAGTAAATGCCTGGGCCAAAGCACCCAGAAAATGGACATGCCCGTGAGTTCACTGGAGGTGGTGAAATCAGCAGATACACTTTATTGCTGATGCTGAATGACATGCAAGAAACCTGCCATCTCATAAAGATGATGCTAAATTTCAAACATGCTTTCAGGTTTTGTAGTCGAGCATAGCAACCATTAAGGTAACCTAATTAGGAATTTACAATCCTCCTTAATTCACATCTTCATGGTGGCTCTTGCTGAAGAAATCTGGCCGCTTTCAAAAGAGGTTCCAAATCCATGGGAAGGTGACCTCTATTCATTGGTTCACTTCTGATTCTTAATCTCCTCCCTGGGAGCAGTTTCTACGCCACTGAAAGCTGACTTCTGTCCTGCCCTGACTAGTTCTGTGGTCATGCTCACAGGCTCTGGGGCCCCACCTGCCACATCTTGAAATGACAGGATTGGACGCGGATGATTCCTAATGCTTCTAATGGCTTTAACGATATGTGTGACTATGACAGATTAAATGACCACTTTCCCGTAACCATCAGGTTTCTTTCTTCATACTTCTGGAAGACAAATTTATGGCCCTATGTGACATCTAATTAGCACTAAGCTTATTTCTGGCTCCATATAATACATACCTTTGTTTTCTCTTTATTAGTTCTCTTATCCAATTCCATTTCAAGCTCTTTCATTGTACTTTATATTACCTTTACAAACCATCTTAAATATACTTTGGAAAACAGCAGGGTATAAATCCACAGACATTTATTTCTGTCGCATGATACAGAATAAGAAATACAGGATTATAATTAAGAAAAGCACTTCCCAACCGTTGACTGTAGACAATGGATTTCCATTCTTTGAGGACTTCGGGGAGCTGAGTTGTAACTGGTGTTATAGGGATGACATTTTCATATGCACGCAGACACGGAAACAGCAAAGGTAGTAGTGGGTTCTGCTGTATTTGCCCACCCCTTTACATAGGTCCCAGCTCTAACCTCATTTCTCTACTTCCTGCAAACATCCCAGACTCATTTCCAACTTCAGACCTCTGCTACTTGCTCTTTTGTTTCTTCTATCAACCCTTTTCTTCCTCCCTAAATCACAAGAGCTTCTACCCCTTACATGCATCTATTATCAACACTTCAAGGCTCATTCCTAGCCTTCCCCTCCCACCGCTGACCGTCTCTTCCCTCCCAGGCACATGCTAGGTAGGCCTGCACCATGCAGTTGAGTAGCTCAGTTTGTATCCTCCTACACTTTTCTTTGTTAAGCACAATATTTAGTATTTTAAGTTTTGCAAAAGCTAAGTTTGATGTGGCTTTATTCCCGGATATGCTATAGTTCCTATCACAAAGAGTTGGAGCTCAAAAAAGACCCCTTACTTGATCAATAGTCATAATGAAAACAATGTAAACAAAGGCAAAAGCTCCAAGAGTCTAAAAATATTTTGAAAGGGGGGAAAAAGTGGAGCAGGCAGTGATTCAGTGGTCATGGAGAACCCCAATGTTTTCACTGAAAATAGTAACTCAGACATGCAAGAGTGGCTAATAGGTTTGTTTTTGCATCTCACCTAGGTTCCCGTGACTGGCAGGTACAGCATGAAATGTGAGTGTTCTGCAAACCATGGCTAATTCTGGAAATGCGTGTTGCAGCTTGAGGTTAAGTGTCATACCTGAGCTCACACATCTTTTATGGCTTCTCCCAGCCCTGGCATGTGAGACTCCAGGCAGCACGGCAATTGACCTGCCACATTGTTCTCTGAGTTGCTCAGTTCTGTGACCAGGGCCTGGGCCCATCACATCCACCATGGATAAGACCCACAGAGTTGGATGCAGCATTCTACCCCGGAAATGAATTCTGAATCACGAATCTGACCTTCCAGGGCAAAGAAGGAATGACCCGCCAAAAAGAGTTTTCATTTGCCCATTAGCTGTTTTTGATTTTTGTTGCCAGGCAGATAGTTGCGGGAAGTGGTTTTTGAAACAGATGTCAGGATCCATGGCTTTTTGCCAACACAGTCTGACTGACGGTTGTACCCACGTTTAGCATAAATTGCTATTCCTCCAACAATGTTAAAATTCAGATACATTATTCCCTTTATTTGGCTTGTCAAACCACAATTCCCCTTTGAGACCCAAATTATTTAAACACAGTGAAATTCAAGAATTGGCAGCTGCCTGGTAAACATAGATTTTGTAGCAATGAAAATCACAGAATTTAGAATAGAAGAAATTTATGCTTAAGATTAGACTATTACTAGTTTTGCTTCCAAGGTAAATACAGCATTTGTGTCTGTGCATGTGTGCTCGACCATGCAAGCACTTCATGAGACCCTGGATCAAATTTGTCCGGACCAGTGCTTTATCAGAAAGAAAAATGATAGATTATTCATTACTAGAGCAACTAGATTTTATTAATATTATCATACATTTATAATTTGTATTCAAAGTACTTCCAAAGGTATTTGAAGTAACTCGTTAATAACTATATATCACAAGTTCTGACTTCCAGCCAAGGTGGAGGTGTAGATAGATACATTTTGCCTTCTTGCACAGCCAAAAGAAGGACAACAAATTAAAAAACAAAACACAACCAGAACTGCCAGAAAATCAAACTGTATGGAAGTCCCACAACCAAGGAGTTAAAGAAGAAACATTCATCCAGGCCGGTAGGAGGGGTCGAGATGGGCAGTTGGGGAGGAGATGATGCGTTGCAAGGCTGCAGCTGACAAACTGGGTGGTCCCACATTTGCCTGTGGATAAACCAGGAGGAACAACTGGGGAGTGAGACAGATGGCAAAACGCAGGGTTCCAGCATGGGAAAGAAAGCCTCCAAACCTCTGGCTGTAAAGTCCTGTGGGGGTTGTGGTGGTGGGAGAAACTCCCAGTCTCACAGGAGAGTTTGTTGGAGAGACCCATAGGGTCCTAGAATATACACAACCCACCCACATGGGAATCGGCACCTGAAGGGCCCAATTTGCTTGTGGGTAGCAGGGGAAGTGACTGAAAGCCGGTGGCCTAGAGCTGAGCAAGCAGCATTATCCCTTCTGACTCCTCCCCCACAGGCAGTACCACAATGCAGCGACGTGGGTAGCCCCACCCTGGTGAATACGTAAGGCTCTGTCCCTTATAACATAACAAGAGCACCAAGACAAAGAAATATGGCCCAAATGAAAGAACAGATCAAAACTCCAGAAAAAATACAACTAAGTGATAAAGAGATAGCCAACCTATCAGATGCAGGGTTCAAAACACTGATAATCAGGATGCTCGGGAAATGATTATGGTCACAAAATAAAGGAAAAGGTGAAAGCTATGCAAAGTGAAATAAAGAAAAATACACAGGGAACCAACAGTGAAGGGAAGAAAACTGGGACTCAAATCAATGATTTGGAGCAAAAGAAACCAACATTCAGCCAGAACAGAATGAAGAAACAAGAATTCAAAAAATGAGAGGCTGAGGAACCTCTGGGACGACTTTAAACGTTCCAACATCCGAATCAAAGGGGTGCCAGAAGGAGAAGAGGAAGAGCAAGACATTGAAAACTTATTTGAAAAAATAATGAAGGAGAACTTCCCCAATCTGGCAAAGGAAACAGACTTCCAGGAAGTCCAGGAAGCTCCAAGAGTCCCAAAGAAGTTGGACCCAAGGAAGCACACACCAAGGCACATCATTACATTACCGAAGATTAAAGATAAGGAGACAATCTTAAAAGCAGCAAAAGAAAAGGAGAGAGTTACCTACAAAGGAGTTCCCATAAGACTATCAGCTGATTTCTCAAAAGCAACCTTACAGGCAAGAAGGGGCTGAAAAGAAGTCTTCAAAGTCATGAAAGGCAAGGACCTACATCCAGGAATACTCTATACAGCAAAGCTGTCATTTAGATTGGAAGGACAGATAAAGTGCTTCCAAGATAAGGTAAAGTTAAAGGAGTTCATCATCACCAAGCCCTTATTAAATGAAATGTTAAAGGGACTAATCTAAGAAAAAGATGATCAAAACTATGAACAGTAAAATGACAAGAAATTCACAACTGTCAACAACTGAATGCAAAAACATAAACATAAACAAAAACAAACTAAGCAAACAACTAGAACAGGAACAGAATTGCAGAAATGGAGATCGCATGGAGGGTTATTAGCAGGAAAGCGCAGTGGGGAGAGGGGGGAAAAGGTACAGGAAATAAGAATGATAATTGGTAGGTACAAAATAGACAGGGGGAGGTTAAGAATAGTATAGGAAATGGAGAAGCCTAAGAACTTATGTGTACAACCCATGGTCATGAACTAAGAGGGGACGGGAATGTTGGAGTGTGGAGAGGGTACAGGGTGGAGGGGAATAAAGGGGAGGAAAAAAAATAGGGCAACTGTAATAGCATAATCAACAAAATATACATTAGCCCCGGCTGGTGTAGCTCAGTGGATTGAGCATCGGCCTGTGAACCAAAGGGTTGTGGGTTCGATTCCCCAGTCAGGGCACATGCCTGGGTTGCAGGCCAGGTCCCCAGTAGGGGGTGCACGAGAGGCAACTACACATTGATGTTTCTCTCCCTCTCTCTCCCTCCCTTCCCCTCTGTCTAAAAATAAAAAAATAAATAAAATTTTTTTAAAATTAAAAAATAAAATCTTTATGAATTAAAAAATAAAATATACTTTAAATAAAATAAAAAGATAACCATATATCACACGTTCTGATGTAGCAATTACTTTGTGCCAAAGTTCTCTATACATTTATTTATATAGATATATAGTTCTATTTCTGTCTACATTCTAGTTATACACATTAACTCATTTAACTGTTCTCATTTTACAGGTGAGAAAACCAAGGCACACAGTGGTTAATTAACTACCCCAAGGTCACAGAGCTGGTGAGGGGCAGAGCCAGGTAGTTCAGCTTCAGAGCCTATACCTATTTTTCTATCACTAAGTGGAATATTAGAGTAAAATATGACAGTTCACTTACTCTTATCTTCAGAGTGACTGTTCAGCTCAGATATCGCTTCCTTGAGCAACCTTTTCTCTGCTACTTCTTCCCTCTGCTGAAACAGGTACCCATCACATTCGCCTCCACAGCACTCCATCTTTAATTTTATTGTAGCACCCATCACTCTGCATAATAACTGTTAGTGTCCTTCCAAACTTTTCCAACAGACCCGATATTCCTTGGGGGACTATATCTGATTCATTATTGGATCCCACGCACCGATCCTGACCATGAACTAACCCTTTAAATATTCGTTGACTGAATGACCGAATGAGTGAATAAATGAACGATGGACTCTAATCCTGTATCTTCAGCGGTGCTTTCAGTGGTTCGGAACCTTTCTGCTCTCTCCCACAGTACGCGGCAAGAAGAAGAGCTTGACAAAGCATGCACAGCCGGTGATGCATGCCCTGGTGCCAGAATTCAAGATTAAGTTTCCAGTGGATAACTGCATGTTTCAAAATCATTGCAAGACTGGGGGTGGTGGGAGGAACGCGGGAATGTGTTATATTTGACAGGAGAAACCCTGGTGTGCAAACAATATGTCTATGTAAGCTTCAAAGGAGTGACTGCAAGCTTTTTTGACAAAGAGAATGGGATGTGTTCAGTAACTCGAAGGAATTTGTTACTTACAAGCACGTTCCTGACATTTTGGCCATGAGGCATTTTTTCTCAAATGAAATGCTAAGAATGTGCCTGAGAGCAACGAATGCCTTTCTGTTGGAGGAGCATCTCAGAGCTCCTGATGAGGTGTGTCCCCCTCAGGTGTGCCCTCTGTGCCCCTCACACTGTAGTTCAGAGAACACTCTCCATCCCTTCTCTTGTAAGCTTGGCACCACATACTAGCCTTTAGGAGTTTAAGCTACACTCAGTGATTCCGCTAAAGAAACACTGACTAAACTATCCTGGTGGTGGAGTCTTAGAGATCCCCCCTCCCCAAACTCTTGCAGGATTTTACGTTTTAAATTCAGTGTTAAGAATGTTGGGCTGATATTCTCTCTTTCACCTATCCACTTCCGTTTTTGCCTTGGCTACCAAGGATTTGAGCATCACACCAAATATTCATTCACAGTAACCATGTTTCCTTTTTGTCAGTGCAAAAAGACTATGACTTTAGACATGTGTATACATTTGCTGAAGCTGACATAAGGAACACACATCAGAGGGGACAGAGCTGGAGTGAGGAGGACCAGTGAGGTGGCTGTTACAACAGTCTAGCCGAGGATAACTGTACTGAACTCCGACAGTAGCAAGGGGAGTGCCAGAAATGAAGAACTTTAGGAGACATTAAGGAGGTGTAAGAGCATGGTGATCTAGTGGGTGAGGGGAATGGAGGAGGGAGCAGAGTGACATCTGGCCTGGGCACATGGTGTATGGGAGTGCTGTTTCGTAGGAAGGAAAGTAGTGAGGAAAGGACACTACGACCCAAGGCCGTTCTCTGCTTTCAAGGTCCCGGCAGACCCTCGGTGCAAACCCTGCCATATCTGTGCACAAAATGCCAAGGCTGTTTGTAAGAATCCTTGTGGGCTGATGGAAGACAAACTACAACATTCCCAGCTGATTGATGCTCTAAAGTATGTCTATGTCTATATTTCTTCCCAGAAAGGCTTACATATTTCTTGAAATTTACATTTTCTTTGGTTTTCATGTAAACACTCACTTTCTGTATTCCTTATGACTTGGATTCATGGGTCGATTTCTCTGTTTGTTCTATGTTCCTTCTCAGTGAGGAGAATTCCAGAACTCTCCAGGTGTCTGTGTGTGTGTGCAGCCACAGATTACATCAGCTCTGTTGTCACCTGAAATTCTAATCACATTGAATGCAGAGAGATAAAGTGCTTTTGCTATGGATTAAATTAGAACTGATAACATCAGTTCCACCAAGAAAGTCGCTGTTACAGCAAGCCACGAGCTCTGCACTCACAGTCTAGGCCAGGGCTCAGCAAACTATGGCACGTGGACCAAATTTGGCTTACCCCCGTTTTACTTATTTATTTTTATTGAGGTAAAATTCACGTAACAAAATCAATCATTTTAAAGTGAACAATTCAGTGACTTTTAGAACATTCACAATTTCACGCAACTACCACCTTCATTTCTTTTCACCATTATCTTTATTAGCCCGACAGGGAAGCCCTTGTTGTTTAGCAGTTGCTCTCCATTGCCCCTCCCCCAGCTCGCGGCAGTCACCAGCCTGCTTTCTGTCTTTAGAAGGTTACCTATCTTGGATATTTCATGTCAACTGAATCATAAATTATGTGAATTCTTGTGTATGACTTAGTTCACTTAGCATAATATTTTTAAAATTTTTTAATTTTTTTCCACTACCATTTAGTCCCCCTGTACCACTCACCCCCACGATCACCCCACTGTTGCCCATGTCCATGAGTCCTTTTTCCTTTTTGCCCAATCCCCCTGCCACCTACCCGCCCCCACCTTAGCTGCCTTCCTGCTCCCCGAGTTTCTCTATTTTGCTTGTTAGTTCGATTTGTTCATTAGATTCCACGAATGAGTGAAATTATATGGCATTTGTCTTTCTCTGACTGCATTCCCACCAACAGCGCAAAGGGATTCCTCTTTCTCCACATCCTGGCCAGCACTTGTTGTTTGTTGATTTATTGATGATAGCCATTCTGACAGGTGTGAGATGGTATCTCATTGTGGTTTTCATTTGCATTTCTCTGACAATTAGTGATGTCAAGCATCTTTTTATATGTCTATTGACCATCTGTATGTCCTCTCTGGAGAAGTGTCTACTCATGGCTTTTGCCGGTTTTTTAATTGGGTTATTTGTTTTTTTGGTGTTGAGTTTTGTAAGTTCTTTATAAATTTTGGGTATTAACCCCTTATCAGATGTATCTGTGAATATGTTCTTCCATTCTGTGGGTTGTCTTTTTATTATGTTGATGTTTTCCTTTGCTGTGCAAAACCTTTTTAGTTTGATGTAGTTCCATTTGTTTATTTTTTCTTCTGTTTCCTTTGCCTGGGGAGATATATCTGATAAAATATTCTTATCAGCAATGTCTGAGATTTTGCTGCCTATGTTTTCTATGATTTTTATGGTTTTGGGTCTAACATTTAAATCTTTAATCCATTTTGAATTTATTCTTGTGTGTGGTATAAGAATATGGTCAAGTTTCATTTTTCTGCATGTATCTGTCCAATTTTCCCATTGTATGTGCTTGCTTCCTCTGTCGAATATTAATTGACTATAAAATCCAGCATCCATTTATGATAAAAACTATCAGTGAAGTGAGATTAGAGGGAATATACCTAAACATAATAAAGGCCGTATATGACAAACCCACTGCCAGCATCATACTCAACGGGCAAAAGCTATAAACATTCCCGTTAAAATTGGGAATGAGATAGGGATATCCTCTTTCATCTCTCTTATTCAGCATAGCACTGGAAGTCCTAGCCAATGCAATCAGATAAGAAGAAGAAATTAAAGGCATCCAAATTGGAAAGGAAGAAGTAAAACTGTCTTTATTTGCAGATGACATGGTACTGTACATAGATAACCCCAAATATTCCACTAAGAAACTATTAGAACTGATAAATGAATTCAGCAAAGTAGCAGGATATAAAATTAACATCCAGGAATCAGTTGCATTTTTATATGCCAATAACAAACTAAGAGAAAGGGAGATTAAGAAAGCAATCCCATTTATAATTGCTTCAAAAAGAATAAGATATCTAGGAATAAACCTAACCAAGGATCTTAAAGACCTATGCTTGGAAAATTATAAGACACTGAAGAAAGAAATCGAAGAAGATACAAATAAGTGGGAGCATGTATTATGTTCATGGATAAGAAGAATTAACACCATTAAAATGCCCATACTACCCAAAGCAATCTATAGGTTTAACATAATTCCTGTCAAGATTCCGATGATGTATTTCACAGAACTAGAACAAATATTTCAAAAATGTATATGAAACCACAAGAGGTCCCACATAGCAACAGCAATCCTGAGAAAGAAGAACAAAGTTGGAGGAATTACACTGGCTAATATCAAACTATACTATAAGGTCATAGTAATCAAAACAACATGGTACTGGCATAAAAACAGACACATAGATCAATGGAACAGAATAGAGAGCCCAGAAATTAGCATAGTGTTTTTGAGGCCCATCATGTTATTGTATGAATCAGCATTTCATTCCTCTAAATTGACTGAATAATATTTCATTGTGTATATCTATGCAACAATTGTTTATTCATTCTTTTGTTGGTAGACATTTGAGCTGTTTCTACCTTTTGACTGTCGTAACCCATGCTGCTATGAACGCATGTGCATGTGTTTGTTCAAGTCTCTGTTTTCAGTTCTTTTGGGTACATGAGGAGGGACCCCCAAAATCCCTGGTATTTATTTGTAAAAAATTGCGTATTTATTCTTACATGTTTAAACTTCAGTCGCCTTCAAAGTACTCTCCAGTTGATGCAATACACCTATTGAGACGTTTGTTTCCCACTACTCAAAACAGGTTTTGAACTGTTGATTTTGATGCCTTTTAGCGCTTCTGTTGTTTTTTGTATCATTTCTTTCACATTGGTAAAATGTTTCCCTTTGAGTACTTTTTTTATCCAGGGGAACAAAAGAAAGTCACTTGGGGTGAGATCAGGTGACGAGGGAGGGAAGGGCATGGGGATCATGCCATTTTTAGTTAAAAACTGCTGAACACTCAGTGTGGTGTGGGCAGTGCACTCATAAATCACTCATCATGAAATGGGCAAACGAGTTGAAAGAGGCTTCAAAAAAAATTCACTGAAGCTGAATGCAGCCTCTCACAACAACGCCAGATAGTACACTGATATGGATGGGTTTCTAGAGCACTCACCTAGCGGGGGAATCCTGTAATAGAAGGGCCCTGCCTTCCAGAAGATAATTCCAGGTTTTTCTGAGTCCGCTCTCATATACCTAGGAGTGGAATGGCTGCGCTGTATGGTAATTCTACGGGTAACTCCTTGAGAAACAACCAAATTGTTTTCCATAGCAACTGAACCATTTATATTCCTACCATCAGGGTAGAAGTGTTCCAACATGTCGGCATCCTCACCAGCAGCTTTTCATGGACCCCCAACCCTTCCACTGTTTTTGATTAAAACCATCTTAGTGGGTGTGAAGTGGTGTGTCATTGTGGTTTTGATTTGCTTCCCAAAGACTAATGACGCTGAGCAGCTTCTCATGTGCTTGTTTATTACTTGCACATTTCCTTCGGAGAAATATCTATTCAAGTCTTTCACCCATTTTTTTAAATTGGGCTGCCTTTTTGTTGTTGAGTGGAAAGAATTCTTTATATATTCTGTCTGTTAGTCCCTTAGTGGCCTCATAGAATGAGATAGAAAGTGTTTCTTTCTTTTCTATTTTTTGGAAGCGTTTGAAAAGAATTGGTGTTAACTCTTCTTTAAATGCTCACGTCTTGTTTTTAGAAATAAAGTTTTATTGGAATACAGCTACATTCACTTGTTTACATATTATCTGTGGCTGTTTTTGCATTACTATCAATGACAAAGTTGGGTAATTGCAACAGAGACTGTATGACCTGCAAACCAAAAAAGAATTACTCTGTGTCCCTTTACCATCTTTCTGACCTCCAGTGTGGACTCTATATGTAGTTTCCTGCTCATAGGATTTCACTTTTATGAAAAACTGAGAAATGTGCCAGTTCAGAGTAAAATATTTGCGATAACTAGAAAATTTCATTAGGCCACTTAATCGTACAAGTGCTGTTTTTTAGGGTACATTTTTGTATTTTGGAGCATGGAATAAGAAAGAACCGCAACTTCTTACGCTGTGAAATAAAGCTGTTAGGATGGTGACGTGGGGAAGGCTGGAGTGACTTGGGTGCGGGGTGAAGGCAGAGAAAGCTCTGGTGCAGCTGGGGCCCGGGGGTGCCTCCCCACTTACCTAGGGAAGGCACGAGGGAGTGTAGACGGGTAGGGAAAGGTGGTGTGTTCAATGGCATGGGTGAGTTTGAGGTTAACTTTAAATGTCTAAACAGACATGGTATGAAAAGGAGACAAATCACCCCTAAAAAGCAGTCGTCCTTGCCTCTGAATAATTAATGTACTTCTTACTTTATGGGGCATTTGCTGCCTAATTGGGCACTTCTGAAGAGGTTGGATGTAGCTCTCGTTCCGCCCCTCCCCCCGCCCCCAATCTGGAACCTTAATCCCATCTTCCTAGGCCTCTTCCGTCCACCCCTAGAGTTTTCTGCCTGGCTTCCCTTCAGAGGCATGTCAAGCCCTTCCGCAAATTGCATCTCCAGTGACTTGCTGCGTTTGAAGCCTGAGATGCCTAGGCAGATTGGGTTATCCCTCACTCTCACGAAGTGCACATTTGCATGTATCCGCCTTCCATGATTTGCATGTATCCACCTTCCATGATTTGCATTAAACTGAAAAACTTCTAATATATTTTACCAAGAAATGTTTTACTGCATTAATAAAAGTAATGTGGGGGCAAAGATAAATCAAAAGAAAGACCTCAAGAATGGAGAAGTGGTAGATAGACCAGTCGTGCGCGTGGAATCCATTCAAATACAGATCTAGGAGGAAAGTAATAGGGTAACTATGGTTTATGTAAGTAGTTTAAGTCCTGAAGCACTTACTATCTATAAAAGCAATTAGAGCAACGAAAATGAGGAGGTCCAGGGGAGGCAGGAAGAAGTGAAAGAGGCCTCATCTTTTCTAGAGGGGAAACCCACCCAAACTTTAAATATGGAACGTGTATTTTTAAACTGCCAGCAACAAAAGGTGACTCTAGCTGCTGGTAACTTAATTTCTTTCTTAATCGTAGATGACAAAGAAACATGTTATCTAAAATTCTGCTGTTTCCTCAGTTTTACTTTATATTGTTCTTTATTAAATGCTTATAAAATAAGATTAAATTTTTAAGATGGTATGTGTTGCATGATTTCATCCTAATGAAATCATTATTTGCCTTCGTAGCTATCTCTGTCACATTTTTATTCAGCTCTCAATTTATTTTCCAAACTTTATTGAGATAATATAGACATATAATATTTGTTTTTTTATCTGTATGTTTTTTGAAGAGATCTTATAATAAAATTTGTAAACTCTTAACATTGCTTACTTCTGGTTGGTAAAATTTGGGGTGAGTTTTTTCCTTCTTGAAACTTTTCTATGTTACTAAACTTTTTATGCTTTTATTACCAATACAAATTTTGCTTAAGAAGATGAAGTTAGATGACATTCTTCTATGAATTCAGATTTTAAAGGTTAACTATTTTTAAGATTACCTTTAAAATTCCTGAGTGCACTTGGGATTTTACTTAACGTCATGTTATGAAGACCATTTTACTATTTCCCTCTAGTCATTGGAAAGGAAGATTTTTAAGATTCTTATATTTTTGCAAACACTGCTGAGCTCACGAAACATTTAATCTTGCAGATTACTTTGCTTAATTAGAAGTGTGAGCCTTTTTCTTAAGTTTCATAGTCTTTCTTTAATAACTGTATTGGATTTATATTTCCAATGCAGAATCCCAGCCCAAAGGGAGGACCATCACACCACTGGTTTTATTGGTCCTGCAGAACAGTGAGGCCATTGAAAGTGCTCAGAGAAAACAGAAAAATCAGAGCATGTTATATGTGATACCTGGATCTGTTGTAAAAGAAGAAAAACAAATTGGAAATTAAATATAAACTGGGCTGAGATAATAAGAGCTCTGGTTGAATTCCTAATAACCAGGAAATTTATTTAGATCTGACACGTGAGACTTAACATGACACTTTATGACTATGTTTACATTTGAATGGGAATGGATCATTTTAAGAAGGGAATTGAAGTTTTAATCAATGCATTTTCAGCTTCTGTGGCAGAAGGTTAATCTCTCTCTGGTCCTTGTATTATTTTTCCTCTTTCCTTCTCCCTGGTTGTCTCCCTGATCTTCCCTCCTTTTACCCCACCCTCTCTTTCTCCCTCTCTCTCTCTTTTTCTTGTTCTTTCTTTAAATGAAGTTTATGGTGTTATTTACTTAGGTCTCCCTTCCAGATCCTGACAGATGCGAGCGATGCCCTAACACCATGCAGCCTGAGTCAAGCTTCAGTGTGCTCTAACCCCAGTGTTTACACTGCCCATTAAAGGCATCACTTTTTGGAAATATATAGGGAGTTAAATGATCTCTGACAGCTGTGAACTGCAGGAAGAAAAGGACTCTATTGTTCAAAGAGCTGCCTTTAATATTGAGAAGCCCTCGCTAAGCATTGGAGTCTGAAGTATGGTAAATGTTAATTGGCCGTAAACTTAACAAGAGCTGGTTTTCCTCCCTTCCCTCTACCTCCCCCAGCTCATTCTCCCACTGCCTATTCCCAAGGTCTCGTTTTTAAATAGGACACTTCCATTTGCTTTGTAAACTCACTTCTGATCGTCTCTAAAATGTTTGGAAATGGTATGGTCCTCTAATGCCTTTTTCTTTTTAGAAACGAATAGTGTACAACTCAGACTAATGAGGCAAGAAAGCAAAAGTTCTGAACCTTGGGAAGCACAGTCTACAGAAATCCTTGGTTTCCCTGAGAAGCTTCCCTGATACTTTGGCTTTTGTAAGTCACCAAATATCCATTTCCTTGTAGAGCATTGAGAGCGACTTTCAAAAGCAAACTTTATTTATCCTTAGGCATTTTATGGATAGTCTGCAAGGGTAACAAGAACAGTGTAGGATCAGTAGGTCATTCAGAATGAAAGAGAATCCTATAATCATCGGTGGTGGTCTTTCTACCTCTGAGGTCTTCCCAGTCTCTTTCCTTACTTAAATCCTACCTGTCCTGTGAGACCCACTGCAGGTTCCATCTTGTCATACTTTTTCTGACTTCTCCAGTTGACATGGAGAGCTTTGTTTTATGACCAGTGATTGTGGTGCTTGTAATCCTTAAATACTCACCTGTTTTGTTAAGATATGTATATTTTTGCCAGATTTTAGAGTTCACATAACTTTACTATTTAAAAAAATATTTAGATTCATTGAAAGTGCTACCAAATGTGACTGAATATTTGCACGCTGTACCTCAATTCAAATCTGAAGAGTATGTCTTGATTTTCGGTTGTACCATTTACAGTCATCATCTTTGGAGTCTGCACCATACAATTCAGTACCGAGTTATGTGATGTCAGTCGATTAATACTTAGAGTGGCCTCCGTGCTGGGCACTGCTCGGTACATGTTTTTGTGAGTTAGTTTTGTTTCCTTACCAAGGTTGAAAACTTTTTAGGGATTGAGACAGTGGCACATAGTTCTATCATCCCTTCTCCCCACTGCCTACCCATTTCAGAGGTGAGCACATTGCAGGTGCTCAATCAATATTGTGAGAGATCAGGTTGATGTTTTCAAGCTGGAAGAGAGCTTAGAAATCATCCACCACTCTTTGTATTTAATTAGTATATTTACATTTGACTTAAATTCTTTCATGGTTCTACACAAAAAAGTTTTTATTTATTTTTAAATGAAAAATAAAAGTTGATTAAAAATTACATTTTTAATTACCTAAAAGAAAAATTGGGCTCAATGTCTGAGTCTCAGTTTATGAACTGCCTGTTTGGCGAGGCTTCCCCTGATTTCTCTGGCTGGCTCACTTGCTCTTTCCCGGCTGCCATCACACCGTCATTATGGCACACCCATTCCTCATTATGGGCTATACAATTTTATATGTTAACTGTTGGCCTCTTTGCTAAACTTAATAAGCTCCTCAAAGGAAGAGACCACGCCATTTAGTTTTATAAGTTGATCCCTGACGCTTTCAATACAAGAGTTGGTCAAGCATTTATCGAAGAACCTGCCTCCCATGTCAGGCAGATGGGGAGAAGAGGGTGCTGCTGATAGAACTCTTGGGGCTGCATCTCTCTCAGACTAGAGTTTCCTCTGCCCAGCTTCAATCCGTCTGCCTCTCTTTCTCTCTCTCTCTCTCACAAGCCCCCGCGCCCCCACCACTCACACACTGCCTAGCTCTACAAAGAATAGCAAGGTAACTAAGGACATATGACAGATTAAAAAATAACCTTCCCTGCTTTTTTTTCATATTACACGGGCAACATAAACTGCAACAAATTTAAGCAGTACAGAGGTACACAGA
This sequence comes from Mormoops blainvillei, assembly GCA_004026545.1. Classification (NCBI taxonomy): domain Eukaryota; kingdom Metazoa; phylum Chordata; class Mammalia; order Chiroptera; family Mormoopidae; genus Mormoops; species Mormoops blainvillei. The sequence goes on from PVJD01003353.1 coordinate 121,902, forward strand.
GCTAAAAGGAAAAGCTTTTTCTTGCTCACTATATTTCCAGTCCCAGAAGTAAATACTGTTCACAGCTTAGGGTGTATCATTCTGGAAATTTTTGGACTGCTTATGCAAATCTGCACAAACAAATATGCATTTAAAAAAATTGAATCAGCATTGACCGTGTAGCTCAGTTGGTTAGAGCATCTTCCCTATACACTCAGGTTGCAGGTTCAATCCCTGGCCAGGGCCCATATAAGAATCAACCAATGAAAGCGTAATAAGTGGAATAACAAATTGATATTTTCCTCTCTCTTACTAAAAAATAAAAAAATTTTAAAAATTGAATCAACTGTTATGTTGTTTAGCTATCTACTTTTTTCAACTATATGACGTAGATATATTAACACATCTAGAATGAACTCAATAAAATTTTTATTTTATTTTTTGGCTTTTTAATTTTTTATGAATCAAATTTTTTATTGTATTTTCCCAATTACCATTTGTCTCCCTTATACCCTCTCCCACCTTCACCCTCCACCCCCACAATCACCACAGCTGTCCATGTCCATGTGAGCTCTTTACATTTAACAGAACCATAGTTTGGAATGTTGTAAGATGTATTTATCATTGACTATTGATTAATATTTAGTTATTTGCTATAAATTTATTAGCAAGTATAATATATTTATTATAATAATTCTTTTTTCTAATTTGCCATAATTTTTCCCATAGCATATCAGAGAATAATTTTTATATACATCCTTATGTGTATCCATAATAGTCCTATTTCTGTAGCACATGTTCCTGAAAGTGGAATCATGAAACTTAAGGCTGTGCAATTTAAAGTTTTGGTGAACACTGACAAATCGCCCTTCAGGTAGGCCATGCTGATTTACACTTCCACCAATGCTGTGCGAGGGCGTGCATTTCTTTCCCCCTGCACTACAACTGAATAAACTTCAACTTTAAACGCTTTGCTACTTTGATAGACTTTTCTGGTGGTTGAAATATTTTTTTTGTATCTGAGCCCATCCCATCAAGTCTTCTTTGAAAATAATGAGTTGCAGTCATTTTCTTAACAAGGGAAACAGAAAAGGCTATTCAGTAAAAGCGATACGGAGGGGAAAACTGGCGCACACATGTCAAGTGATTTAAGCCCCTTAGCAAGCGAGGGCTCCCTCCATCAGGGGCAGACCTGGCCGATACATTTAATTGGGGATTGGGTGGGAGTCGGGCTAAAACCCAAGCCAGAGCACGCCCTCGGGGAGCGGGGCCTGCCCGAGCTGAATGCAAAGGCCTCTAGGCAAAGGTGCCCTTGCTCTTGACAAGAACCAATTAGGGAGAATGACAAACCCGCATCACTGTTTCCCAACTCATTAATTCCTGTCACTGGAGAATGCAGAGGGTTTTCTTTCCTGTATCTCAAGACCCAGGCACCATTGTGCTTATAGCTTGTGGGGCCACTGAGTGAGCTGAGCTGCCATAAGAGGCTGCAGAGCTGAGGGCTGGGTGAGGCATCCGTGTAGTGAGAAGGTGGGACAATCATAGAATGTGTGGTGGAAAGAACCTCTCAGTCTGTGCCACTCCACCCTCACATTTTGCACGGGAAGGAAGTGATACCTCACAAACCCTGACTTTTCAGGGAATATAACCAACTTAGTGAGAAAACCTGACTTGAACCCCAAGCCTCCTCCTCCAAGGTCAAATGCTTTCCCTTGTCCGGCCCTAAGGCTTAGTGGAGTACACCTGCATCTGCTGGGGCTGCCATGACATGGTGCTATGGACAGTGGCTTCAACAACAAAAGTTTATTTCTCACAGTTCTGCAGCCCAGACCTCCAAGATCAAGATGTCAGCAGGGTAGGTTTGTTCTGAGGTCTCCCTCCTTGGTTTGCGGATGGCCACCTTTGTTCTGTGTCCTCAGTTGGCCTTTCCTCTGTGTGCATGCGTTCCTGGTGTCTGTGTGTTCACCAGTCAAATTGAATTAAGGCCCACCCCAAGGGCCCCGTTTTAACTCAATTACCTCTTTAAAAGCCCTATCTCCTAATACGGTCACATTCTGAGGAATTGGGGGTTAGAGCTTTCACATATAGATTTTGGGGGGACACAATCAGCCCAGAAGAGAATGTCATAAGGGCCACCAGGAGCATGGGAGGGAGATTTGGCCTGTCCTTTGTGCAGTCACTGACTCAGCATGTAAACGGTCACTCTGTGTCTCCAGCTGTGGTTCGTTGTCTTTCTTTTGTCTTGGAGATGACCTTTTCTTCTCAGTAATGGATTATTAGAAGGCTCCTCACATTCCGTAAGGGGGTGATGTTGTTGGCTCTCAGTGTTGGCTGTTGCTCTGCAGAATTACCGGGGTGGGTTGGGAGAGAGGGATCTAACATGAGAACCTACAAGACATGTGGTCTTTAAAATTCTCTGGGATGCTCCGGAGAGAAATCCTGACTTTCTATCCTAGGTTCTCTGCAGTTTGTATACCCTGTATTTCTTTCCCTTAGGAACATACTTTATACAAGTTTGCTTGGAGCCATGTACCATTTTTTATAATGTCCTTTCCTGTCACAAGCACTATAACCTTCCTCTGTATTGATGATATACTCCATATACCTCCAAAGAAAATCAGTCATCACAAAGACCAGTGAGGCTCTGTCCACAGCGCAATTCAGGATTATAGCTGGAGTGGAGTCTCAGGTCCTCGCTTTTACCCTTTTAAGAGAAGTCATGCTTGTAGGAGAAAGGTAGGAGCAGCAATACTTTTTGAGAAAACAATATGACTTGGATGTCCCAGACACCTCCGACAGTGCCGATGCCTCCAGGTTTCTGTTGAGAACCCCGCTCTTCTCACTTTGCAAGGCTTGTGAGCAGTTTTCTACCAGGATGTGTTCTCACTTGGCATTAATGTGACAGAAGCATGAGAAACAGGCTGCTTCGTCGTGAATGGATACAAGCCTCGGTTCCTGGCAGCTGCGGTGGCTGCAGCAGGGACCTCCTGGCACAGTGCTTGCTGCCTCCGGCACTGTCCTCACTTGGCCACCAGGACCCACTTCCTGCCACGTACGCAGAAGAAAAGGAATGAGTGCCTGGCTGTGGTAATGGGTTCGGGATAAAATGCTGTATCCTCTGAGGTTATCCAGATTCTCTTGAAGCCAAAAATGTTTGGTCTGATTGAGTTAATCATCACCTCAGTTTTCGTACAGTTTTAAAATGCATATGTGTGTTAGTGTGCTTGCGTTTGAGTTGTTCTTATTTAAAGATAGAGTCTCAGCTCCTTGATGTCACACTCGTGGGTGGTTAGATACGATGTCAGGAGGGGATATTAGATGCAGCTAGAGAACCACAGGACAGCACCTGGGTGTCTCTCATCCACTCTGGCTGCCTCCGGCAGCTTTTAGCTTATGAACTGAGGGCCCTGCAACCATCTCTCAGCTGCAGGGAAGGTTATGTCACCATCCCTGGGTTCTAATCTCTTCCTACTCTCGTGAAGCAGTGGCTAGGAGGAGATAATACTGACTTACGCTGGAAGTGTAGGCGTGGGCACGTGTGGCTAGGCGCCATGTACGAAGGATGCAGAGAGGCATGGACAGGCCGTCACTCTCCAGTCTTGTCATCAGAGGTGGCTGGCGCAGGGAACCGATTCTCCCAACCTGTGTCTGGGTCCTGCTCAGGGCCTCCTGGCTCCCTATGACCCAACTCACCCTTCTGACTTCAGTTTCCTCACCTGTGAAACGGGAGGAATTTCTGTCATGCCTCTCTTACAGGGCTGTTGTGAAGATTCAATGAGAATTTGTTTGCAGTTCAGGAACAATGTCTTGTGTGTATATGTGCACATCTGCACATATGTGTGCATGTTTATACGTCTTTATAAGCTGTAAGTGTATGTGCATATGTGTAAATTATTCTTATCATCTCCTACCCATTATTTTATGTGAATTCATTGTTACATAATGACGGACTAAGATAGGGGAGAAAAAATTGAGTTTATGATTCAGATTCCAAAAGGATCCCATATCAGGGGGAGAATGAGGGTACAGTGACTTCATCGTGGTCAGAGGGCCCATGGAGTTAAGCACATGTGGCCTCCGAATTGTCTGCAGTTTGTTTTGCAAAATCGCATTCCTTGACATCTAGCTTTTTAAAGATGAAATGTTTTCCTGATGAAAAAATTATTCTTTCCAGTGGGTTAAGAAGATCCAAAGAAGCATATAAGTGTGTGCCCCACAATGTGCTTCAAGAGGCCCGTCCTCCTGTTCTGCTTCCCACCTCTTAGAAAGGTAGCAGTTGTTACTACAGAACTGTCCAAACAAGCATTCGTTTTTTTTTTCCCCTGAATTAAATTTAGGAAAAATGTTTTCCTCTTCCTCTCCCCCTCCACCATTTTTCTCAGTCAGAATTTAACGGCTAGTGGCTGGGATGTGCAGACTGCGTCTCTCTGCTGGTGTTGGCTGGAGTGTGAGCAGTTGGCGGTCAGGAACCACGAGGTGGCAACTGTGCAGAGGTTGGGGCCTCTGGTTTACCTTAAGGTGGTCTCCATCTAGTCTTGGCCGTGGTTCATGGAAGGAGGACGCAGCTCTTTGTGAATGAGGTGAGGTCAGTACCTGCAGCAAGACTCTGGAAGACAGGCCAGAGTCCTGTATTCTCCTCTCTGGGTCAGTCTCCAGGACAGAAACGGAGTTGACCTTAGATGTCCTAGGGAGGTGGGGCACTGGGCAGTCCAACCTGGAGAGGGCCATCCAAGCTTTAGCGTTCTCAAAACAAGGAAAAGCTCGCCGGAGTTTCTGTAAATTCTGCCCTGCTTTGCTGTTCTTTTGTTTGATGGGTTTTTTTTTTTATGAGATCCACCCCAATGGGCATTTCTTACTTTTCTTTTCTCCCACTTGAAACATGACTTAATATTACATTTTATTTAATGATTTCCTCCTATGCCTGCTTCTCCTACCCTTCCAAAAAAGAATTGGAGTGGCTTACTGAGACACTGAAAGAAAATAAAGTAGATAAATAGAGAACTCATGGTGAATGGGAAATAGAATGAAGATCAAGCTAAGACTCGATGTGCCGGCTTGCAGAGCCCATACATTTGGCTTGGAGTTGGCTTTGGTTCTCCAGGGAGATGGAAGCTCTTCACCCTGGCTTCCTACTGTATGGTTTCCTCTGCAGGGCCCTAAGGAGTGGTTCACAGAACTGTTTGGCTCATAAAGGTCTCTGCTCCATCTCCCACACCTTCTCTCTCTTCCCTGACTGCTGGTCAGTTGCTAAGGATCCAGCAGGAGACAATGAAACCCTTGGGAATGGCAGAGCCACAGAAAGAAGGGGCCTGGGTCTCTGAGCTACTGTGTGGAAGAGAGCTACCCACTGACTGGGAACACCAGTTGGAACTTGATACCAGTGAGAAGTGAATGTCTGCTGTGTTTGGAATTGTTTGGCGATGAGTTTTCCTGGGTGGCTTTTCTTTCTTCTCTGAGCATCCTTGAGAACCATCGGGAGCTTGAGAGACGATCAGAGTCATGTTGGCAGTGAATCTCCACCCGGTGCTGTTGGACTTGAGACCTGCCCTTTGAGTTCTCTTCTCCCTGGTGCCCCAGCTGGGGTCACGGCCCCCGCCCTAGGATGGATTTCTTCTTCTGTCACTAGAGTTTTCCTCTGACTATGGTTTGGTTCTTGCTGCTGCTTAATTTTGTGTCCATCTAGAAGTGGGGAAGGATTTTTTGTTTTCGATGTGATAGAGCTTTTGCTTCTGCATTGGATATTTAGATGATTAAGGTGCCACAACCTTTTGTGGGTCACTTTTTTCTTTCCCAGCACATTTTCCAGGACATTACTTCCCAAACTGTTTTCTGAAATGCTAGTTTAGCACAAGATGTCAACAGATATGTGGGGATACAAAACGGTTTTTGGGTCAAAGATGCATGAGGAAAAATAGATTAGATGAATTCGCTATTCCTTTAATGCAGGACTTCTCGGAGCTCTAGAACCTCCTAGCGAAAGAGTCGGCAAACTTTGTCCCATAGGCCAGACCGGATCTGCCACCTGTTTTGCCAATGAAGTTTTGTTGGAACTGAGTCATGCCCATCCCTTCACACGTTCTCTGTGGCGGCTTTGCTGTGAAATGGCTGTGACAGGTACCAGTTGACCCAAGAGCAGAAAATATTCACTGTCCGGCCCTTCGGAGAAGGTGTTTGCCAACCCCTGCTCACGTGTCTCCAACAAGAGGAATACACGAGGGTTCACACTTATGTTTCCACAACTCCCTTTTTTCCTTGGACCACCCATTTACCTCTTGAGATTTTCAAGTGTTCTTAGAAAATGTCCTCCTAGAGTTTGAAGGCCTCCACATGACCCTTCATCTCTACCGTCAGTCCCAAACTCAGACCCACCTCTGGCTACCCACGAGTCAGCATCCCAACTTCTCTCATGGTGAGTTTCTTTTCCAGCAACTCAGTCCCACGAGTTACAGGGTTTGCCTCATTGTCCTCTTAATCCCAGGGTTCTGAGTGGCTGTGGGATGGGAATTCTCTCATTTCTCTGTAAGAGCCCCAGATGGTAACGTTCTGGAGGGGAGCAGGCTGGCCTGGGCCCTCACTTCGCAATGCAGAAGGGCACTGGGACCAGATGGGGGCACAGGCCACCTACAGCCAGCAGGTACGGTCACACCAGAAAGGCTCATTCCTGCTCCCGGCAACTCTAGGTGTGCCAATAGCTCAGGGAAGGCTAATTTAAAATCGCCTTTAAAGCCTGATTTGTAAATAATCTAAGACCGAAGACAGAGCAAGTTAAATATTTATTTGAAGATTATGTCTCTAAGGAGGGATTGTTGAAAATTAGCGTGTGCTTTGCCGTCCTCGCTTTCCCCTCCTCTGCCCGAGGGCACATTATTTTTACGGCTGTGTCTGACAGCCGGAACAAGCCTCTGTAGATTTAGCGGCTGTTTGTAGCGGCATTTATGTGTTTGAATGAGCTGGGCAAACAGGAGGGAGGGAGGCGGCGGTAGTCAATGAACTCTGCGAATCTCTTCACTAACACTTCCATCGTTGGGAAACCCCGGGAAAAGACCTGTTCACGGGGTTTTACAAAAGAAACCCTTCCCTTAATGTGGCAAGTTTGGAAAGCACGGCAAATTGGCACTCCTGTGCTGTAGTCAGGGTCTTCAGGGTGAAAGTTTGGTTCCTGGGCTGAAAATACCTGTGGTCATAACTTTCTGGACGAGAAAACCAGCAATCAGATCAGTTCCTGGGATGATGCCACTTGCTAATTAACTGAGTAGTTCTAGGCCCTGGGCAGCTATATCCACATGTACACATACAATTGCATGTACACATGCATGTATACATACACGTACACATATACATATACATATAGACACACATATACATACATACTTGTATACATTTACATGCATGTATACATGTCAACCCACTTTTTGAAGTGTACAGGGAAAGCTATCTGAAAATTTTCTATACATATTTTTAAATGAATAGATCTATTGTGAAAAAAAATCAAGCTTGAGGGAAAACAACATCAACACTCTTGCTCAATCAATACACCTGTTTACCTCCTACGAACTCTTTCCTCTCCTAGGAAACTGTACCACGTTAGCTGGGCTGGGAGTGTGGACACCTGGCTTCTCATCCCCTTTCCCACAGGGAAAGTTCTTGGGAAGGGCTCACCTCTCGGGGCCTCATCTTTGAAATGAAGAGGCTGGGTTAAACCGCTGTTTCCTAATCTCGCATCATCTCAGGAATCACCCAGAGGTTTTGATTCACAGATCTGGGGTAAGGCCTGAGAATCTCCAAGTCTTTTTCCTTTTTTGACAGTACATTTTAATTGGTTTTCTTGTATAATTTTAATGAAGGCACAGGCGACACTTAAGACATTAAATGTTTGGAAAACATTGAATCAGAACATCTTTGAGGTTCCCTCTAGGGATGACATTTTAATGTCTATATTTTTCCAGTGACCCCTTTGTCCCTGTTAAAGGATGCCCCTGGAAGAGCTTTAATAAGGCCCCTGATAATCAGTAGACTTTTAATCAAGACAAAATTTTTCTAGTGTGAGAGAAAGGCCATACACAAGTATTTCATAATTATCGACACACTTAGCTCACTGACATCTCATTGAATGTGGTAGTGACGACACAATGGGGGCAGGTTCCCTTTGCGATAAAGAGCACAATGGCAAAGTTAGGACAAGGCCACTAGACTGAGTCGGGGCTCTTATGCAGCAGTGAGTGTGGTCAGGGCCATCCACCCCACTTCCATACGCTGGTGGCTGCTGGGCACTGCTTTGCAGAGGTCCCCAGCGGGAGGGCAGGTCTGCAAGCACCTTTGCTTGCCCCGACCTGTCATTGGCCCCGAGGTCTTCTTCGGTTTCCTCCAGCCCTGATGCTACGGGCGGTCCCTTCAAGTCCTGCCTGGGTTCTTTCAGGTCTTCTCCACGGCACCATCACGCCTGATTTTTCCCTGCCAGCCCGAGACACCTGTCATATTTCAGCAGCCCACTCCCTGCACATGGGAAGAATGGGAGAAGCTCCTTTTGTTGTGCACAGGGGCCCTGCAATACCCTGTTCTCCTCTGGAACTCCACTTCCTGCTGAGCAGCCTCTGGCTCTGCGTCCAGCTCCCCCAGAGCTCCTGTGAGATGGCTTCAGTTTTTGGGCTCCGGCGACCCCTCCTCTGCTCATTGTCTCTTCCTCCTCAGGGGAGGTGTCAGTTTCTTGCTGTTCTAATTTCTGGGTTGCCTGAACAACTCCTGTTTGGCTTCTCAGCGCTTCCATCACCTCTTTGTTAATTCCCTGTATTAATTCCCTTTGTGTGGGAGACCTGGGCACGTTTCTGTTTTCGCTTCTTGACCCCGAATAACCCAACTCTCAAGGTACGTTTATGGCTTAATTTCTGATGTGAGTTTCAAGCCCAGTTTTTAACAGCAGCACCTGACAAGTAACTGGCTGAAATAGTGTCATCTCATACTTTAGGAGGTTCCAAAGTCACGATGTTGACCTTCCCAATGCCCTTTCTCTCTCAGTGGGTATGGCCTCCCAGATCTTCTGACGATTCAGATTCAGATGCCAATGTTCTTTCCCAGTCTTTCCTCGACCTTGCCCTCACAGTCAACATATTGCCAGTCCCCTTGATGACGGTCCCCCGAGAGTCCACAGCCACACCCTCCTGTGCATTCCCACCGCCCTGCTTTAGTTGACCTTTCACTTGCAGTAAAAGCCTCCGCGGGTCTGGCCTTCCGTCTTCCCCCACTTCCCACCCACACATGTGCTTCTGGAGTGACACCAGTCAAACAATTCCATCCTATCCACTGCCGACAAAAAAAAAAAAAAAAAAAGGTCCCGCCGTCACGGAAAATGAGCTCTCCTGTCACCTAACTCATCAACACTGCCTCTCTCCCGGCAGGCGGCCCCGCTCTCCGTTTCCCAGGCATGGCTCCTGCATTCACTCAGTTCCCTCCTCTCAGAATGCCCTTTCTTCGCATTTCTACCTACCTTCAAGGCTTGGTTTAATGCCAGCTTCAACCTAAAGCCTCTCTTAATCCTCCTATCTGGAACTAATCTCTCCTTCCTCAATGCTCCAGCATTTCTTTGTTCAACTCCTTTGCCTCTTATCACATTCGTCCTCTTAGATACATTGCTTAAGTCACCGCAGACAGTCAGGTTTTTGGATGAGCCGCTTGTTGGTACTTACAGCTTCTATCAAATCATTAATACTCAGTGGAGATTGAGTGGAAGCCATGTTATTGTCACTTAACACATTCGACTGTATCGTAGCAATGCCTCTCTCTCTGTCTCTCTATTTAAAACTATTTTCTCAATTACATTGCTATTTTTCTGGGAAATAGTACTTGCTTCTCTTTTTGAACCCACCAAAATGTCTCCTAAACATAATCAACAGAAATTCATCATTCATTAGACTAGTTTTCCATCATCTGTTGAGTGTCTGTCACAGGCATGTGTTAAGTGACTTGCCTTATTTTATTTAATCCCTTCCAGGAGGGATTCCCTTCACTTTACAGGTGAGAAAAACTAGGGCTCAGAGAGAGTAAGGAATTTTACTGGCCTCACACAGCTGGTACCTACCTGGCCAGGGTCTGAACCCATGCTTAAATGATGCAAAACCCTACGTTGTAAAAGAGAGAGGTTCCTTACCTCCAGCTTGGGAGAGAATGATGCACCTGATGAGGAAAGACACAGTTTGTGCCAACAGAGCAGGTGACAGCTCCCATCTCGGGGGCTGTTTGCCCCCGGCCTCTGATGCCCTTCTGCCCTGGATTTCCCTGGACACGGTGAGGTGCGCCCCGCGCTTCCTCTGTGCTCTGGCCGCGTCCATGGCATCGCAGATTCCCTGATCCCAGTCTAGCTCTCTGGCCGGCTCCCTATCACCGATCCCACCCTCACCCCCCGATAGGCACAGTCACTCTACTTCTCGGTAGCTCAGTAATTGAAGAATGGTGGTCCTTACAAGGCACCCAGAGGACGGCATCTTTGGCCTGCAGGGAGATGGATTTGGCGCCTAGGAACAGTGCCGTGCTCTGCACTGTCGCAGAAACATGGGACGAGCAGTGGAGCCTCGTCCAGCCTCCATGTAGGGCTGGGCAGGCTAGAGCTGTTGTCAGTTCTTCCCTGGGTCTCTCTCTTGCTTGCCAAGTTGGTTGACCTTCGGGGCGTGGTGAAAGGTGTAGTTATGTTTCAGGGCTTTGGGATTCTCTTGCTTTCTTTCTCCCTTGGTTTTTCTTTTCAGAGATTCTTAGCTTCTTCGTTCAGTGCAAGAGCCCCAGTACACTGAGGCATGTGTGCCTAGAGGCACTGGGGTCATTAATGGGAATCCTGTGAATATGAAAGTTCGAACACAGTAACAACAGTGAGGTGACTCTCCTTTTTTCCTTCATTTCAGATAATCCTGCTTGCTGTCTTTTTTTTTTTTTTCTGTCTCAAATGTCTGTTGCCTTTTTCCCCTCCACCCTGAGTTTTTGGCCTTCTGTCTTCCCCCCCCCTTTACTCCTCTCATCTTCTCTGTTGTCTTTTATATTCTCTCTTTAAATAGAGGCAAAAAGGACTCCCCTTCTCAGTGTGTGCCTGTCAGACTTCTTGGCCCCCAGGCTGGAAAAGTTCTGGAGTTCTCAGGAAGCCCTGCAAGGCTCTCACCAAGCAAGGGTCCCTCCAGCTCACCCTCGCAGACACGGAACAGCAAGCAAGCCTTCTAGGCACAGACCAGGTTGGACTGGATTCAGGAGCCTAATTACTACCAGAAAATTAAAGAAAGGTAATAATTGCTTTTAAACACTTAACAAAAGCCCATCTCACCTCGCAGGTTTGTAAATTTGTAGTGAGAACTGATTACAAGGGAGCACTTGTGCTGCCCTCTTTGTGTTTGACTTGCAAACCAGAATGCACATGCCCCCATATGCATAATTGGACCCTCACGGTCTCCGCATCAATGTGGCTGATGCAGTAGAAGTTTATTTATCCAGGGCCCATTCAAAGAAAAGCTGAATGGAACAAGAAAACTCCCACTTTGCGATGGGATTAGATACCATGGAGTATTCCTCCCCCGTACTCTTTCAAGGATTTTTTTTTTTTTTAAGTTTCTAAATCTGCTTGGGAAGAAAAAGTAAATTGCCAGAAGTGAGATTAGTGGGGAATATTGTTCTTAGGACAATAGTGTCTTTATGGCTCGACTGGTATGAGCTCCCCACTTCAAAAAAATACAAGGGCTGGAGGTGTGGGGGTTCTTAATTGCCTACATCTGATCAACTGGCAGCAAAAAAAGAAGAAGAAAGAAATCTCATTCAGCTCTGATCTGGCCTGGATCAAGTCTACTTGCTAATCAGAGTTTAATGAGGATGCCACTGGCCCTGTTGTGTTTGCCAATGCTCCCACTAAGGTCCCCGGCCTTCTGTTTGTGCAGGGAGCACTTTCGTCCGGCCGCCCCACGAAGCAGGATGTGGGCTGAGATGGAGGCATCCCGGCCGGAGAAGTTAATGAAGTTTAGGCCCTTGGCATTCCAAGTCACCGGAACCCATGGCGGGAAGCCTCACCCACTGCACAAAAGAGACCCACATGAGCTCTGAATGACTGTCCCTGGCGGAGGTGGCTGGGCTTCTGTGTGCCTCACTGCCAGCTCTTAACCCCGGGAACTGTGTCCCCTCCGCTGCACAACCTGAATAGACCTGCAGGACTGCGGGCCTCAGGTGCAGGAGGATCGGTCAGCACACGGGCTGTCATCCAATGTCGCTGATCGACGGGCATTGCCAGAGCTTGCAAGGAATCAACAGACCTGTGAAGACTCAGATGAAGGACTGATTTGTTTGTAAATTGTGCTCTCTTTGGTTTAAACAAAAAATTGGTCATAAGCAAAAAACTGACCTTTAGGTGAACAAGCTACTGTGTAGCCGAGAATCTTCAGGGAGAAATGGAAACGTTTATGACCTCCAAGGACATGCTGGAGGGTTGCTGACATCTTGGAGACCCGAAACACAATTAACAGAGTGCAGAAAGCCCCCCGCCCCGGTGAACGGAATACTCCCTCTTGGCTGCGCGTCTGCGTTCATGGCAAGCAAAGGCTTGCGAGCAGTGGAAAGAAATCCGGAGGCTAATGGACTTAGGTTTTGAGTGCCAGGCCCGCCTGCATCCTCACAGGCTGTGTCCCCTCTGACAAACAGAATGTTTTCCGTGGCGTGAAGACTGAGAGAATACATGTAAGCATCATCCTCAGAGTCGCCTGGTAAGTGAGCTGGTGCTCCCTCTCGACCTGTGGTTCCCAAAGTCTAAAGATCATCAGAGTCCCCTAAAGAGCAGGTGAGCAGGCCCTGGCTGGCGTGGCTCAGCAGATTGAGCGCCAGCCTGCGAATCAAAGGGTCGCCGGTTCAATTCCCAGTCTAAGACGCATGGCTGGGTTGCAGGTCAGGTCCCCAGTAGGGGGTGCGCCAGAAGCGACCGCACATTGATGTTTCTCTTCCTCTTTCCCTCTTCTCCTCTCTAAAAATAAATAAATAAAATCTTAAAATAAAATAAAATTTAAAAAATAATAAAGAAATAATGAATTGTTTTTTTTAAAAAGAGCTGCTGAGCAGGCATGCTCCTTGGCCCTGCCCCAGATTCTGAGGTGGCAGGCCCTGGGTGGGGCCTGAGGATATGCATTCCTAACAAGCAACCTGGCGATGCTAATTGATGCCAATTGATACCGCTGAATTGTAGGCCTGCTTTGAGACAGGGCTTTAGATAACAGAGCAGTCAGGAAGTGTTCTGTAACTTCTAGGTACTTTATTACATCTGAAGCCACCTGCATTCGTTTCTAGTTGTGTGGGTAGAATTTATCCTGAGAGGCTGGGTAAAGGTTTGCTAAGTGCTGTTTCAGGTACTTACCGGCTCTGTGATGTTGGTTAAGTTCCTTACCGTCTATGTGCCTTAGTTTTTCTCACCCGTAAAATGAAGGGAATCCCTCCTGGAGAGGATTAAATAAAATAAAGCACGTAAATCACTTAACACATGCCTGTAACAGACCATAAATAATGGAAAATTAGTGTAATGATTCATTTCTGTTGATCATATTTAGGAGACTGGGTTTAAAAGAGAAGCATGTATTATTTCCAGGAAAAAAAAGCATGCTAATTGAGAAAATAGGTTTAAATGTATACACAGAGAGATAAAAGCATCACTGCGATACACAGTCAAATGTGTTGAGTGGGTAACATGGCTTCCAATCAGTTTCCACTGAGAATCAGCTATTTGATAGGAACTGTAAATACAGACCGGCAGCTCGTCCAAAAACCTTACCGTCTTGGGTGACTTAAGCAAGGTAGAATGAATGATCATATTGATCCAGTAACTTCACTTCTGGGTATACACCCAAAAGAATTGAAAACAAGCTCTCAAAGAGATATCTGTAAACCCATGTTCATAGTAGCATTGTTCATAGTAGCTAAGAGGTGGAGGTAACCCAAGTGTCCCTCAACAGATGAGTAGATAAACAATACATGGCTCTATCCATAAAATGAGATATTATTCAGCCTTAAAAAGGAAGGAATTTCTGACACATGCTACAACATGAATGATCCTTGAGGGCATTATGCTAAGTAAAATAAGCCAGTTGCAAAAAGACAAATACTGTAGGATTTCACTTATGTGAAGTACCCAGAGTTGTTGAATTCGGAAAGTAGAATGATGGTTCCCAGGGGTTTGGGGGGATTGGGGAGTTATTTGAAGGACATAGAGTTTCAGTTTTACAAGATGGAAAAGTTCTGGAGACTAGATGCACAGCAATATGTATGTGCTTAACACTATTGAACACTTAAAATGATTAGATGGTACATTTATGCTATATGCATTTTATCACAGTTATATAAAGCTGTATATTTTTATCCTCACCGGAGGACAAGCTTATTGGTTTTAGAGAGAAGGGAAGAGAGAGAGAGAGGGAGAAAAACACTGATGTGATTGAGAAACATTGATTAGCTGCCTCCCGCACGCACCGCATCCTGAGGCCACACCCGGAACCCAGGCATGTGCCCTGACTGGGAATTGAACCTGTTACCCTTCAGTTTACTGGAAGATGCTCCAACCAGATGAACCACACCAGCCAGAGCAACAATGAAAACTTTTTAACAGAATTAAGAAAAGACAATAGAAAGATCTCTGAATCAGAAGAAAGTCTGGAAAGCAACATTTAATTTACTGTGACCACCATAGTCCTTAGCATTTGAATTACTAGTGGTTCTGTAAAGGTTTTGGATGGTGGGCACTCCAGTTCTTTCTCTCTTTAGCTATATTGTTTTTCTCTAGTCAACTTTCCCAATAATGCAATCGTATTTTCATAAGTGAGGCACTGAGAAGACAGGCAAAGGCGTTGCGTGTTCCCGGGGGGTCATAAACTAATGCAGACAGACGCTTGCCTACAGAACGTGATCCTGCTCAGATTAAGTAAGATGCAATTTGAACTGTAACCGCTAATTCAAGTTTAAAAAAAAAAGAGACAATTGTCTTGATTTTATTTATAGCTTATTTCTTGGTTCCAGCACCTTTCCTATCCAAGTTAAAACTAGTCCTGCCTCACATCCAAAGCACGTGTGGGTAACAGATGACACAGAGTTGCTGCCTAGATCCTTACGAGATAAACACTGTAAAAGAATGTTAAGCTAACTTCTGTTCCATAAAATAAGCAAATGTCCAGTTTAATTTTTTTATTGTGGTAAAATACACATAACATAAAATTTGCCATTTTAACCATTTTCAAGTGTACAGTTCAGTGGCATTAAGCGTATTCTCCTTGTTGTGCAACCATCACCACCATCCATCTCCAGGGTTTTTTTATCGTCCCAAACTGAAACTCTGTGTCATGAAACAATAACTTCCCATTTCTGTCTTGAAGGTTGACAAAGTATGTGCTCCCACTCTCTGTTTCTCATTTTATAAATAATCCTTTAGTACAGGCCTGAAACCATGTGTATTAGATTTCTGTTCCTATTTTGCAGATCAGGAACGAAGACCCAGCAAGTTAATGCTGCCCCCCTTAAATACGGGCAACTCTCGTATGGCTTTTCCTTTACGCCCAGGCAAATTATCTGGCCACAAAGACTCTAAGAACTGGGGCATATTTCATGGCCTGTCTTGCTGGAATTTCTGAGATTCAGCTCCCTGCGGACATCTGGTAGATGCTATAGTTGCCTCTGTTACACCAATGAGGAGCCTGACACCCCTCCTAAGGGTGTTCAACTGTGAGGGACTGGGAACTCTGGAGGGGTGAGTTCCAGACTGAGCTCCAGACTCGACTCTTCCCCTTAATAGTGGTTCGACTTCGAGCAGATGACTTAATTCCTCTAAATCTCTGCTTCCTCATTGTTAAACAGCCTCAGTTTCCTCATTGTGCAATGGGGATGATAACGTATTTGACATTTCCTCTTAGGTATCTGATGGGCATCTCGAACTCAAGAGAATGTAATGGAGCCCTCGACTTGTCCTCCCAGATTGGTTTCTTTTGCAGTCAGCTTGAGTAATGTGTCATCTGACCATTTATGACAGAAACCCAGAAAGGGTCCTTTATGCTTTTCTTTCTCTGTCATTATCGACTGTGCCTCTGACTTCCATTTTGTTATATGCATGCCCCTTCTCTCCTGTTTTACAGCTGTCACCCTGATTCAGGCCCCAGTAAGGACTACAGAAAGAGCCTTCCGGCTGCTTTATTTGCTTCCATTCTGGGCCCTTCCCCAACCCAACATTAACAATAAGAATAAGGATAAGAATGCGAAAGCTTTTATAGTGCTGTCTATGCCAGCCACTGTTCTAAGTGCATTATATATTAACTCATTTAGTCCGTATACTAGTTGTAGGCAAATCCTCTACTTAAAAATAATCCAGGGCTTCCCATCGTTTTAAGAATAAAACTCAAACTCCCTGTCTTGCTCTGCGAGATTCTAAATCATCTGACTTCTCCCCGCAGCCTCCCGCCTCGTCCCTTCTCCTCACGCGTTTCAGGCCAGCCACACTGCCTTCCTTTCCTTCCTCAAACATGTTCTCAGGTCCTGGCTGTCCCCTCCTTTCTGTTTTCTCTCCCAGCTCCACATGACTAGGCTCTTTGCCTGCTTTAGGCCCTAGCTCAGAAAACATCTCCTTTGAGAGGACTTCCCCATCCACTGCGTCCTGCTCACAGGTAGGGATTCTTTATCACATCCTCCAGCTTATTTTTTGAGCAATGCTTGTCACAATTTGTACTGATTGTGTTTCTTCATTTGTTCGGCCGTTTCTGTTGTGTCACCCCCACTGGGGCGTAAGCTCTGTGAGGGTAGATACCTCCTCAGTGTTGTCCCCTCTCCCTGCCAGAACCCAGCAGAATGCCTGGAGCCCTGCGGGATCAGCACCTGTCAGCAGAACGACGGACTGAAAGGGTAACAGCACAGCAGAGAGACTTGATTTCGCAAGTCTGTTGGGAGATTAAAGTGCATGAGATAACCTGTTTTACATTATGTAGCAGCCTCCAGCTCATGTATTTGAGGAAAACAAACTCTCTTCTCTTCCATAATTTATTATTTTCTATAGATGTTAAGTCTGAGATTTCCTTCGCCTGGATGGACAGACATGCCAGCCGTGGTCTTCCTCTTCAGGACCCCTCCCAGTGGATCTGTGTAGTGCCAAAGTGGGGTGGGCGGGGCATTTCTCCATTAGAAATGGAGACTCATGTCTAAATAGCCCCACTGGGTGTCTTTCATGCCTCCAGGTCCCACTTAGGTAAAGGACCCTGTGGCGGGGGACAGGGTGTGGTGGAGGGCTGCGGTCTGCTCCACCTTGATGAACAAGTAGCCATTCCTCCCTGGGTCCTGCCTCCTTCCTCGCAGCCCTGTCGGCGGAGGCTCACAGATATTCCTCCCTTCTCCCTCTCCTCTGGGCACCGGGACGAGGAACCCTGCTGCAGCTCCTGCTTCTGACCGAGATCCTGTCTGTGCCCTTGAATCTCCCGAGGCCTCCTTATGGCTTAATTCCTGGAAGACAGTGGTCAGAAAGACTTTTAGCTTGCCTCTGTTTGCCCTTCCTCGAAGCAACAAGCACAGGAAGGGAAAATACAAGAGGGAAAACATATACTGTTATATCTTATAAAATATCCGGCCACAGTCATAGGGCAACAGTCTCAGCAGGCACTTAACAAGCACCAGTTCCTTTCTTTTTCACCTTCTCTCCTCCTTCAGAGGGCTTGCAAATTACCTGTGCAGTCAAACCCCACTGGGACATTAAGTCTGGTCATGGGGAAATAATGTCTCTTCTGACCACTGTCTTAGCCAGCTCAGGTTGCCAAAACATGAATCCGCAGGCCGTGTGGCTTAACCCACCCTCGTCACCTCCGCAAGTCCCCATCTCCAAATTCCATCTCACTGGGGAGTGGAGCTCCAACACATAAATTTTGGGGGAAGACAGGGACACAAACATTCAGTTGATAAGACTAACTTATCTGTTCTCCCAAGGCTCGCACCCTGGTGTACAATGTAAAGTTCTTTCTCCATTTAGTAGGTGTTCATATACGGGCATCCAGGTGACTTACCCAAACTCTATGTTTTTAGTTGCATTCTGCTGTCTCTTTTTCTACTTCTCATCGCTCCTGGGGTTTCGGTTCACATGCACAAGTTGGGAGTGGCCTGGGTTTATCCGCACGACCAGGCTTCATTTCCCATCTCTTGCTGTGCTCTGGCTTCCAGATGCCTTTACCCGAGGCTCTGTGCGAAGCAGGTCCTCCCCGGTGACTGACAGCGAAGGCCACGGCCAAGCACAATGTCTGTTAAGCGCCTGGAGAGAGAGAGTTCACAGGCCATCTCTATGTTCTGTAGCCTTTTCACCATGGCCCTGCCTTCCTCTCTTTTAAACTTTTCATTTTTAACAAAAGCAAAAGTAGTCAGAATAATGAAATTAATACTTATGTCTCTCAGAGCCAATAATCATCAACCCATGGCCAATCTTATTCAATCTCCCCACCCATCCATCCTTCCTTCTGAACTATTCTTTCCTTTACCCTAGGCTGCCTCCCAAGGAAAACCTTTACCTCACGCTAAGCATTCCAAGCTGGAAGAAGGCATTCCTTCTTGCCTAAGGAGAGCCTTCCTGGGAGGTCAATTCCTCCTGGTGGGTGGTATCTCTTATTGATGATTTTATCAGTTGTAGGGAGTTTGTGCTGGGTGCTAAGAACATTCATAAAACAGGGGAGGGAAGGAGAAACCTATTGTATTAAAACTTTCTTTCTTGGTTCAGTTTTCTCCCCACTGCCTCCCACAGACACCTGGTGTTGGTGCCAAAATATACATTCTAGTGCCTTTAAGCCAAACGAGTTCTTCTGCCAGGGACAACTCTGACACTAAGCATTCTGATTCTCCCCCTTTCAAAACACTTTACCAAGTTTTTACCACACAAGAGTTGAAGCATTCAGTCACTAAAGCAGGTCAGTGATGTTTTTGGCTGTTACTTTTTCAAAGAGTGTATTCATTCATTCATTCATTCATTCATTCATTCATTCAATAAATACTAATCAAATACTGCAGTGTGACATTGAGCCTGACACTAGAGCAAACACAGTCACAGTTCCTACCATCTTGAAGACCCTATTCAAATAAAGCACTAATATGTAAAGTTGCAGTAGTCACCCGAGGAAGAGGTGCACAGTGGCTGAGTTCAGCCATGATGCACATATACTGCTGTATCAGTGTTAAGATATTTAAAGGCATCTACACTGATTGGGGTTGGTATTTTCCTCAGAGGGCCGCCATCCTTTCTTTTCCTCTGTGTACACAAATGCTGTTCTGTCCGTCAAGGGGTGAAGCCTTCTCCCTTCCTTGAATCAGGCTGGCCTTGGGACTTGCTTGGACCAGGAGAATTCTCTGAAGAGGTGCTATGAGACTTCAGAGCCAAGGCTTTAAGAGAACTGATGGCATCTGCTTCTACCCTTTTAGAAGCCATTCATCACAGGAAAAGCCCCATGTCATGAGACCACAGCACTGAGGAAACCAAGCCAGGCATGGGAAGAGGTGTCATGGGGAGAGTGATGTCCAGCCAGGTCCCTGCTCTTCAACCATCCCAGGTGAGACCACGGACGTGATTGAAGAAGTCATCTCCAACATTCCTTCCCCAAGAGACAACACATGAAGCAGAAAAAACTACACAGATAAAACCAGCTTACTTTGAACAGGTATGAGAAAGGATAAATTGTTGTTTTAAGTTATTAACATTTGGGGAGGTTTATTACACAACAGCAGATAATTACAAAACCAGTGTAGCTGCTGTCTTGAGGTCCGTGCGTGCCCCCTCCTCTGTGGGCAGGCCCCTCAAGTCCTGTCCCAGCACTGCCAGGACTGCTACCCCAGGAGTCAGCCCTGGACGATCAATTCCTGGCCCAGCAGGAAGCTGCCAGGGTATTGTCCCAGAGTCCATTCTCATTGGACCTACTTCTGTTGGTCAGTGTCTACACAGGCCAGTAAATGTTTTGAATACCACTGCTGGGTACAGGGTGGTACTGGGTTGTATAGGGTGGTCTCTGTTCTATTCGGAGAAGCCAAGGAAGGATTCCCCAAGGAAGTGACACTTGAGTTGCTGTCTAAAGTATGTGCAAGTGTTAATTTGGTGATAAGTGAACAAAGAAGGAATGGAAGATACTCTGTGGTGCAAAAGAAGGTTTCAGAAAGAGGAACCGAAAGAAGGCCAGGGTGATTGGTGTTCGCAGAGTGAGAGCAGTACTCCTCCCGGGGTCCAGCTGATTGGTCTAGAGAGCACCTTTCTCTAGGCTGGCCCATGACCAGGGAGAGTGCTGTATGCTGCAAGGTAACTACGCAACCCAATCAGATCTTCTCTTTCATCGAATTCAAATCAAGATGTACCAAAAGAGCCCATTGGTCAAGCAGCTGAGTCTCTGTAATGGCAGACCACCGTCGGGGCACATGGACGCCCCCCTTCCCAACTGAGGACTGACCTCCAGAGTTTCTATGGCACTCAGGCAGCAGATAAGGCCTGCTGGTCAGTCGATGTGGTCAGCACACCCTTGTCCTGTCTGTTCACACAAGGTTTCCAGAACAATGTTTTATTATTAAATTAGTTGTGAACAATTAAAACATCAAGAAATTTCAAATAGGGAGCTATCAAACATTTAGGCGTTTTAAAAATATTTCTGCCACATCCCCGATGGCAACCGTGGGTGGAGATACGTAGCAGCTGCCTCCTTTAGTTGGAATGTGAATAGTCCGCACCAGTTTATAAGCTTCCAGCGCTCTCGGGGGTGTCCCTCCAACCCTTGACACCCGTACCGGTTACCGTATCTCCCCCTACGCAGGCTCCGCCGCACACATACACACTGTTCCTCCTGCCCCGAGTGACACTGGACCTTGAGGCCTCTTTTGTTGGGACACTGCAGCTGCCATAATGTCCTCCTGGATGTATGTGAGGTAAGGTTGCCAGATTTAGCAAACACACAAAAAACCAAAACAATAACAATGTCATGACACAAAATAAAACAGGACACCAGATTAAATTTGAATTTTAGATTAGCAACCAATGACTTTCAGAATAAGTATGTCCCCAATGCTGTATTTTCTCTGGCAACCCGGGGTGTGAGGCAAAGCTGCATGGCTGCTGAGACAACATTCTGGCCTCTGTAGTCCCCACACGCAAGTCCCCATCAGCTGAAGGCAACACTTGAGTGAGGCTCTGCTTCTTGTCGCTGAAGTGCCATGCGGCACAGGTGTCAATGAGCAGCCCGCTTGGAATAAATGACTAAGGGGATGATGAGAGCTCAGGTTGGAAGATAATTTGGGGAAAGATTGTGGAGGGTCCTAAGCACCAGCCTAAGTGCTTGAGATGGAAGGTGACACATGGCAGCAGCTTTTCAGGAAGCTACAGCTACAGCACAGTCTTTTGGACAAATCGGAAGCCTGCATTCCTGGCTGGGAGATGCTGACCAGGAGGTGCGATGAGGTTTGAAGCAAGCAAGAGTCTCCTTTGGAATGTAGAGGCTGTGAAGGAAAATTGTTTTCCTCAGAACACTTAGACACCAAAAGTTTGTGTTTTCCACACTGAGCACGTCTCCAATTCTCTGTGACAGCAACTGGATGTTCTGTCATGTGATTATATTAGAATATTAATACCCGCAGTCAGTGCAGACCCCATAGGTTAAGGGCTCAGTCCCACAAGGTTGCCTCCACTTCAGATGTCAGTCCCAAGTAGTAGGTTCCCAGGTTACCCACAACTTCTGTCTAACTTGGCTACAGGTGGGGGTTCCCATGAACCCCTTCTTGGGTTTGATAATTTGCTATAACAGCTCACAGAACTCAGGGGAACACTTTACTTCCTATTACCTGTTTATTATAAAGGATCATAAGGATACAAAGGAAGAGCCAGGTGAAGAGGTATGTCGGGCCAAGTCTGGAAGCACACTGAGTACAGGAGGCTCTGTCCCCAGGATGTGCCAGCATCCTCCCAGCACATGGATGTGTTCACCAACCTGGAAGTTCCCCAGATCACTACATTTAGGAATTTTATGGAAGTTCCATTCCATAGACATGATTGATTCAATTATTGGCCATTGGTGATTAACTCAATCACCAGCCCATTTCTCCTCCCCAGAGGCTGGCAGTAGCTGGAGCTCAAGTTCTAACCCTCTAATCAATTGGCTGGTTGCTATGGCAACCAGCCACCAACCAACAAGAATCAAGTCATTAGCATAAACTCAGGTATATGAAAAGGGCTAATTATAAATAACAAAAGACACTTCTATCACCCTTATGACTCAGGGGATCCCAAGGATTTGAAGAGCAGTATTTAGTACTTAGCAAAGCAATAGATGGACACCAGTAGTGAGATGAATCATGAATAATAATATTGTGTCTTTGAAGAGTCTTTTCAGAGTGCCAGGAACCAGGTGCAAAGACCAAATATATATTTCTTGTTATAATACAGTGTCATAGCTGGAATGGAGAGGAAGCGACGCCGTGACCATTTCTGAGGGAAGAATACGGAGGCTTTGGTGACCGGCTGGATGGCAGGAGTGTAGGGAGCAGGCGGAAACAAGTGTGTTGGCAGCACTTCTGCGATTATGGGATAGTGGCCCCGCTGCCCTGAAGTTTTATTGCCAAGGAAGCTGGAAGGGGAGCTGCTTTGGGGAGGAGAAGAGCAGCACCTTTTCAGATGTGTTCCCTTTAGGTGCAGTCCAATGAAAAGTCCCGTAAGTGGTTGGAAAGTCCATTAAATTACAAAAGCATCTAATGTTTACTCTGTGCTTACTACATGTTTTCTGCTCTAAGAGTTCTACACATGTTATTTTCTTAAATCCTCACAAAAATTCTGTAAGAGAGGCAGTATCATTATTCCCACTTTTTAGATTAGGAAACTGAGTGGCAGAGAAGGTTGGTGACTGGCCTGACATCACACAGCTGTGGGTGGATATCCCCTCCCAGCTGCCCCTTACTGCCTTTGTCACACTCCCTCCCAGCTTAGGCCCAGGGGTTTGCTCTTTGCCTACCCTTTTAGTTTATCAAATCAATTTGGAGCTGAGAAGAAGGTTTATATGTCAGTATCATATTGATCAACTAAAATTTTGTAAGGGGAAATATACAATTAAAACCAGACATCCAAAATTAAATTATATTTATATATAAAAATAATTAAAATGGGTATGTGACCACATGGCATATTTATTTTGTGGCTTCTGATTACAATGCTTTAGTTTTGCTATTGCCATCTCACTATTTAGTGTTTGGGAAGGCCAAAGGTGGAAAACACTAGTGAGATGAATCATGAATAATAATATTGTATCTTTCGAGAGTCTCTTACACATGACTAAAGTTATTAGCAATAATACAATAATTAAATAATTAATAGTAGCTTTATTATGTGAATTCATGGCAACGTTCTTACATGGATAGCTGAAAGTAAGTTCCTAGCAGGTAAATAACTCAGTTTACTTCTCTAAAAATAATATTTCTTTTATTCTGTGTATAATAGTAATGCGTTTTCATTAGTATCACTGAAGTCATGTGTTCTTGCTGGACTGGAAATTGCCATTTTGCCTTTTTTTTTTTAAGGATTTTATTCATTTACTTTTAGAGAGAAGGGAAGGGAGGGAGAAAAAGAGGGAGAGAAATATCAATGTGTGGTTGTTTCTCACGTGCCCCCAACTGTGGTCCCAACCTGCAACCCAGGCATGTGCGCTGACTGGGAATTGAACTGGTGACCCTTTGCTTCGCAGTCCAGCACTCAATCTACTGAGCCATGCCAGCCAGGGCGCTATTTTGTCTTTTTGAAGAGACTTGTTGGAGTCATGTTCTAAGGTTCATAGCTGGCACCACTGTTTTATTCTGGAAACATTTTGAGAGAGAATGTTGCATTCCTGAAGTCAGAGGCTGGTTCCTGATTTCAGTCTTCATCTATACAAAATCTATAGGAAGAGAAATTTGAGAGATGGGAATCGAGTCCATGGAGATGTAAGGGGGTCATCATCAGGGTAGCCGATTTAGGATGCAGGTGGACAGAACAATGGCCAGCCCTTCGCATGGAGCTAGCGACCCATGCTTCCAACTTCACAAACAGAAGAGGGAAGTGTGGGGAAGAAAACATCTTTATTCTTGCCCACGTTTTGGCCTATTGTTGACTCAGCCGCAGGCCACTTGGGACATGAGAGTGGCCTCAGTGTGTGTGCAGCCTGGCTCCTTTTACTCTGGGCACTTCTCTGGTCAGACAGCCATTAAGTAAACTTGGAAAAAGTGACAGGCTGGAGAAATAAATTCAGGACCACTGCAGAGTGACATGGACCAACAGGGCGGGCCCAGTTCCCATGAGTAATTCACTGCTGACCCCGAGGGAACATGTGTTTACTGATGGGAGGGCTGGGCTACTGTGGGGTGGACTGAAGGCAAAGACTCTCAGTGCCCTTCAGGATACCAGTGGGCCCTCGGTGCTGGGCTGTCGAGACATTAAAGGGTAAGTGACTTGTGCGTTTCATGGGAAAATAGGTAAAGTCTTTGTGAACTTGTGCAAATCAGATGCATAGTCTCGTGGTGGATGAGATTAATCAGTTCCTATAGCTGGGCTCAGCTTGTGGGCTGCGGGACTGAGAACACCAGGGGGAAAACCTGCAACAGTTCTGCTGAAGCAAGCGCGCGTGTCTGTGGATAGGAACCCTCATCCCCTCTGCCTCCATCCGATTTTCTCTCATTCCCGCCTGTTCATAGCGATGCGAGGTCTGGTTCAAGCCGCCATGGTAGGAGGCTCCTGAACTCACCTCCCAAAGACACACCAACTCCGTAGCTATGAAAGAACAATTCCCTCTGAAAAGAATCCAGAAATTGAGTGAATCTGATATATGGGGCAAACAAGAAAAAACTCACACTGAAATGGGTGGGAGAGGCTAAGACACAACCTTGTTGTAAACTCACACTCGGTGCTGTGACACATAACTGGAGGGAACCCCCAGCTTCTCCCTGAGGAGGAAAAGATTTGAGCCCCACATGTGTTGCCCCACTTTTAAGACTTTCACCTGAGAAATGGGTCCCCAAAACCTCTATCTTTGAAAGCCAACAGCACTTGTGTTTGAGAGACACTGCTTCCCCCACAAAATAATGATTTCAATGTGATTACCTTTCTGGGATACACGATTTTTTTTAAACCTAGGGGAAAAAAAGGAGGAAACTCTTTGGAGACTGATGTGGACACTTGATCAAAATGAGCCCTATAATTAAAAATATTTGTAATTCATATTCTTCAAAAAGCTAGAAAATTGGCTCATTTCATGCAAATTCTCTTGCTGGCCCCTTGGAAAAAAGTTAAACCCCTTTTCAATCGGTCATCTGCATGTATTCTCTCTTGTATGTAGGTTTGAACAAAAACAGATTGCAGTTTCCCTTTCCCCCTTTCCCTGACTTTGCTGTCTGATGTTGCCTGTCTGAAGGCCAGACATTAAATGAGGTGCGTGTTATAAGTGCTCACGTGTGTGTGGACATATGGAACCAGTTTTCCCCTCAATGATGAACACATGAGGGGATCCTGTTCTTCCTTCCTGGTGTGCCAGCTCCAGACACATGGATTCCTCCAGCATCCCTTCTAGTGATGGCTTAAGAATGAAGGTAAAGACGGGCAGCAGGACTCTTCAGAAATGGAAGGCCTGTATCAAGCTTCCAATCTGGAAAAACTTCTACAGCCTCAATTGCTTGCTTGACTTCCATTCAACAGTTCACACCCAGGGAGTTCTGCTGACTGTGCGCTGTGTTCTCGGCAGCCATGAGTGCAACGGAGATCAGGACTTTATTGCAGACAAAAATGATTCGCTTTTCTTTTTCTATGTAGGGGTGAGGAGAGGGTGGGACAGAATAAATGTATTTGCAAGTTCTTTAAATGAAAGTCATTAAACAATGGGTGATTTATTTTATGTTCTAGAGTACTGAAAAAAATCTAGGTCATTCATGTTTATTGGGCTAGTCTAAGAAAATAGTGTGAGTAAAATATTTTGCTCTTGTCTAACAGTTTTACATGCAAATTTGGTTAAATGAGATAATGCATATATGAAAAATTTAAAAAGTGCTAGCGAAAAGAAGAAAAATGGTATGTATTCTTTGTAAAGGCTGCTAACTGGCTTTATAAATATAAGCTATAATCACTAAAAGACAAATAGTAAATTTATTTTTAAGGTTGGTAGTATTTGTAGGATCCTAATAATTACTGTCCAAAAGTATTAGACTAGATCTGTTTTGTTACATTTTTTAATATGAGGGCTTTTTTCCAGCCAGGCCCAGTAAATACGGCCTGTTTGGATAAATTATCACTTTACTTGTAGATGCCTCGATAGCCTCCCGGTATTTGATTATTTTGGGGAAGTGAATACTTTCATCCTTTCTTTTTTTGCACAGAGAGAGGAGAGAACTGTTGAGGAAGTTAGGTGGGCACATCCTAGTCACTCGTGGGGCTTTTTACACTTCCCGACCAATTATGATATTGTAGAGCCTGTCACCGCTTTATGAGACACCCACTTCCCGCTCAATCCCAACCACACCCAGAGTCAGCCGCCGAGACTGACGGAGTGTGCCTTATCGATTTTATCCATCTGTTCCGGGATAGAAAAAAAGAAGTTTGAGAAAAAGTTAGTACTTCTGAGAGGATTTTTATTTCCAGAAATGAGGAATAGACTCCATATTCTATTACCGATTATCACCTGCTAGTCAAGCAAGATAATGTTGTACATCTTTAATTGGTTGTGGTTTCCAAATCATTTCCATTTTAGTGCTCAGACTAGGATGCCAGTGGTGAGCACCAGCTGGATGGCTGCTTAAAGGGAGGGTCACTATGAGAAACATTTTAGGCAAGGAAGCTTCAAAGTCCTCTTGCTGAACCATGGTAGGAAGAAGAGGATGTAAGCTTGATTCTTTATTTTCACCCACTGAAAGATTCTGTTACAGTTTATTTTCAACTAAAAGGCGGTTTGTGGTGGTAGTGCCGAGTGACCAGGACAGAGAGTGCTTATGTCCTCTGGTCAGATCCACCAACTTGAGTGACGATCTATCAGCTTTGGAGATTTGAACCTCAAAGATCAGAGACAGCTGTGGGCAGAAAGAATCTCCTCCACCCCTGTTCTAAAATTCCTACTGAAATAAACATGCTTTCAGTTGTGTGAGCTTAGACAGAGGAGCCAAGGTTGGAGCATTTAACTGAAAAGGAAATCCAAGAAAAATCCTGACACGTCTTGAAAAGGCCTCTCAAAATCTAGATGTGACTGCAGTCCAAAAGCCTGCTGTGAAATGTGGGTGGAAGGGGGATGGGCCAGACCTGAGGAACTAAAGCCATTTGTGGTTTTGCCGAACCCTCAGACATATGTCGTTTGGAGTCCCACGCTGGAGACCAAGTCCCTCTGTGGGAGACAGCAGGCAGGCCGACCTCTTGGAGAAGTCGATGGTTCTTGGATGTAACAGAGCATTTCCAGAATGTAGGACACAGTAAGGGGCAGGGGGGCACTTCTAGACTCTTCTTTTTTGGGTTTTCACTCCCTAATTGTCTAAGTTTGATTCTACCCCATTTATAAAGCTTCTGAAGAAAGAGAACTTTAGGTTCAGGGAAGAAATTTTTTCCCTTCACTTTTCTCATTCAAATGGGAAATATAGCTGTTTAAGGGGGGTGGATGTGGGATATGAAGACCCCTTCCCTGCTACCTGTGTCCTATAAACGAGTGGAGTGTTTTGTGGGAAAGATCTTCTCTCTTCTATGTAAATTAAATAAAAGGAAGGAAAAACAACCCACTACCAATTCCATTTCAGTCAGTGGAACTTGAGAAGTCATTGTTTGAGCACTCCTTGGCTGAGGAAACCAGTGTGCCATACACTAGGTTGGGGCCGGGGGTGTGAAGGTGAGTCAGGAAACTCAAAATCTAGCAGGAACTTCTGCTGTCCTCTTGCTCTGCAGTCCTGGAGCAGCTCTCCTGGGACTTCAGCTCTCAGGCTGCAATGCCGAGGCCAACTTCGAGCTCCCCCATTGAGAGGCTGTGGAAAGGGGTGATCAGTGCGCCTCCGCGACTTCATCTGAACAGCCATTACTTCACAGGGTGCTCTCTGGGAAGTAAAGAGGACAGTGTGTGTGCCAGTCTCAGCACAGGAACTCTCACTGAATAAAGGCTCTACCAAATGTTAGCACCTACGTCCTTAGGAACGTTCGCTGGTAAAGGGCGGCTGTGAACCTCAGATGCCAGAAAATGTCATAACATCAATGGTCATGACTCAGTGAACATTTTAACATACAGATGTGAATAAACCCTTTGCAGACCAGGAGATGTGCCGGCAGATTTGAAATGGCAAACGTTTTTATTTTCAAAGTCATTTTGAAGGTAGATTCCACCGAAGCAAATCTAGAAGAGGAATCAGTGTTACAAGAATCATCAAGTGTTGGCAAAGATGATATATATCCAGTATGTAGTCTCTTTTTCTGAAGCCTAAATGGGCAGAAATGGGAAAACGGTTATTTTGAAGCAGAGGCGGATTAAGGTTGGTTGAGGCCCCAGGCGCAGAAGAAAATATTTAAACATACTATCAGGTTTTACTGCCGACTATAAACTTGTACGTAATTAAAACTGCACATATGAAACCAAACTTGGTGTCATTAGAAAAAAGTGTAAAGTTGGGGTTTTGGGGGGCCCTTCAGAAGTCAGGGCCCAGGGTGTGTACCTGGTGCGCCCACTGTTAAATCTGCCTTTGCTTCAAAGGTTAGAAATGTTCTATTTTACTAGAAAAAAGACATGAATTCAAGCCTTTGAGACAACCTTGCTTTTTTTCTTCTTCTTCAAATGTATGTATGTATGTATTTAATTTTGGGAAGGGATCACAGTGGGCTATTAATTGTGCATGTCCTTTGTGGAGTGATGGTGCCCCGGGAGGCTCAGACCTGAGATGGTGAGGACTTCCAGAAGCCTATAGAACTGTGGAGTATAACCTTTACTTTGTGCAGGTGAGGGATCTATAACAACAAACTGGTCTACGAATGGGCATGTATAAAAATGGCCATCCCCTGACACACTGACGTTGGATTAGTATTATTCATGGTCACTAGTTGCACCTGGGCTTTGAGGAAGTAAAAAGGGCTGGAGACGCTCAGTGTCAGTTGTCCTGCAGAGAAAGTACTTTTTGTCATGGAATGGAGAGCTGGGCTGTAGGAGGATGGTGAGCTAGTGCCCTCTCTATCATCTCTGTCTCTGTCTCTGTCTCAGGCCTAATGGCAATTCTGCACTCTAGAAAGAAGGTAGGAGAGCTGGACTTTGTGACGCTGTGGCAAGCCAGGACACAAGCAACGGGGCTGCTGGGACTGTAGTAGTATGGGCTTGTGGGCTAGAGTATTAAGCAAAGTCCGCTATTAGGCAAGATCATCCAGAAAGTACTTTCCATGACTAGTCAGGCTTCTTGGAAAATGAACCCAGCAGGTTGTGATCATCTTAGTCAGTCAGCTGGGTAACTGGGCTGTGAGAAAGTAGTTAGTGATTTTTGAAGTAAGAAGGCCATAGACACAGGACTCCCCATTCTCACCAAAAATATCTCTTCTTGTCAGTGATTCTCAGGTTACAGAGATTCGATTTTGTCATCTTCCATGTTGCCCCCTTGTTAAGAGAACAGAATTAGGTCTTTCTGGCCTTCCCTTTACTTAAACGGACAGTTCCGTAGCAGGAACTATGGAAATGGAAAACAATAGGGTCTGATATAGAAAGGGGCAATCGTCTGCGCTGGGCGCTTCACCTGTTATTGTGGGCGGTCCTCTCGGCGCTTGTGACACAGGAGTGTTATCTCCATTTTACAAATGCGAAAACCAAGGCACGGAACGGAGAAGCCGTTTGCTTAACCTAAGGAATGAGGGTCAGCCCCGGCAGAACCTAGAATTATGTGGCTCCAGAATCTTTGCTGTTTCTTTCATGGCACTTCCCTGTGCTTCGCTCCTGGACACTTATTCCTACTTTCTCTGGACAGATGTGCAGACATGCAGGTGGCATCAGGAGGACAGACGTGAGGACATGCAGGTGGCATGCGGGAGCACTAGGCCATCATGGTGAGCACATCTCCTGCTCATTTTTTCTGATTCTGCCTCCTCCCCCAGCCCCAACAGCCTCCTGCCTCTGAACGAAGTCACAACAAGGGATTTGTCACTTGCGATCAAACCAGTGACCCATCCAGCTCAGTTTCCTGCCTCTTGAGTTTGGCTGAGTCATGACACTTGAGCAGGAGGCAGATGCTGGGCAGCCCCTCAGGCGAGCAAACAATATTGCAGTGTGAGTGGGACGAAAACATCCCGGCTGACCCCAGACCCGTGTGCCCCAAAGCAGCAGATTTAATGAAGCAAATGGCCAGGTGAGGTCACAGCTTAAATTCCAGGCATGTTTTACCCACATGGCTTGAAGGGTCTCCTTGCATCTCTCTGTCAGATTTATAGACACATCTGAATCTCATTTTTAAAATTCCAGCCTCTGAGCTTTGGTATAGTCCTTTCTAAAACTTTTCTACTGTGGCCTGAGAAGCAATAGGAATACTTTCATCTACCTTGCAATTAAGATTAACAGAAGAGGAACCTTTAAAACAATCTTTAAAATTATTTTAATAACATTTATAATGTTGACATCTTAGGGTACAGGGAAAGAAATGGTAATTTGTTCTAAAATGTTTTCTTATTTCAAGTGGGGCTGTTTTGCATCCCCTCCCCCACTGCCTTTCCTGTTGTCTTCACATTAGTCCCCCACTACTTACACATGCTCACCGCCCCTAGATCCACGGCGCTTGCGGGCCCTAACCAGGGCCTGTGCAAGGCAGATCGAAAGGGCCATTTCCGTGGCCGGGCTGGCAGGTCCTGGGCCAGATGCGGGAAGGGCCCTGAGTCCCAGGCAGCACTCAGCTCTGGCTCTGAGAGTAAGTCTGGGAAGGAGAGCCGAAAGTGTCATGAACCAAGTGCCAAGTCAGCATAGCCACTTACATGAGTATGGGGAACCCAGTGTCCCACAGGGGTTAAAACTCCTCACTTGAGGCCCCTGAGGTAAGCAGGACGCTGGGTGTCCCCTCACATTTACAGGGGGTCCTTGTGAAAAACGCCAGTCAGGACTGAATACACATCAGAGTCTCCTGCAACATGTGGTGCCCCAGAGGCCAGGGGTCTTGGTAGTGATGGTGAAATGGTGGGGCTGAGTCTTCCTTCCTCCCTCCCTCCCTCTCCTTCCTTCCTTCCTTCCTCCCTCCCTCCCTCCCTCCCTCCCTCTCCTTCTTTCCTTCCTTCCTTATTCCTTCCTTCCTTCCTTCCTTTCTCCCTTCCCTCCCTCCCTCTCCTTCCTTCCTTCCTTCCTTCCTGCCTCTTTCCTTCCTTTTATTTTCCTTCCTTTCTTTCTTCTTCTTCTTCTTTTTTTCTTTTAGCTTTCCCTCTACTTCTTTCTTCTTTCCTGCCTAGTGTGTGAATTTTGGTTTTGTCTTTTCATATCTCTTTTGTTCTCATTTTTTTCTTTTTCTCTTTATTTGTAAGGCAGAGTTAAGTGGGGCCCAAGGAAGTTATATAGAATTAGCCAAAAGAAAAACCACAGCCCCCTTTCGTCTTCACTCCTTTTTGCCTTCTTCATGAACATTAAAGTAGATCTCAGGATCTCAACAGGAACTTTTCTCCGATGACCAGGGCCGCAGTGAAATGACTGAACTTCAGAGGGATCCTCTGACTGATTCCCTGTTGAGTCACTTCCTGGAGAGCCGATACCACAGTCCAGGTTACGGCGGCCAGTGTGCCGGGAACGTGAGCTGGGCCCCGAGTCAGCCAGGCCGGTGAGGAAGAAGGCAGGTTTGCATTAGGGGTGGTGGTCAACAGTTCAAGTTGATTACACTGGCATTTTTCTTTGGAAAGTTGCAAAGCACTGACATTAAAATATCCTCCCTGTTAATGAAGGATTTAAATATACTGGGGGCAGAGGACGTTAATGAGCATCATGGAACCCTGGTTGCTGAATTAATGACTACGCGAAGGAGGTCCAGACTGCCGGCTTTTCTGCCATTAGGCATCTCTGAGCTGGCAGGAGGAGCAAACTGACAAGAATCACCGTGGAAATGATTGAGTTTCTCAAGCAGCCTGTGTTATTTTAATTAGACCGGGATATTGAGAACATGGCGCATTGATAAGCTGGAGAAATAATGAAGGTTGTTCCTTCTCCCCTCATCTCTTTCTATCCCCTTCAAATGAAGCAATTATTTTCTTGACCTCAGGAACTGCATTTCAAAGAGGTCTGAAGACAGGCTTAGGCCTGCTGCTCTGGTGGGTTCTGCGGCGCCCAATTACTGACCTCAGGAGCCAGCACTCTGAAGATTAGAGTCACGGGGAGTTTGCTTCACAGACTCACTTCTAATAATACACCTTCCATGCAGACACCATTAACCTGCCTTTTCCAGTTAGCCAATAAGGTATGTCTAGGGGCAAAATTGTTATCAGCTCTTGGGGGTCAGGCCCCTGGCTCTAATTAGAAACAGAGGCATCTGCAAGGGAGAGTAACAAAAGCGTCCAAGAGTAAACGCTGACAGTGAAGGAAGGCAAGGTGAGAAGTCATTCTATGTCTTGGAACATTCAGGAACAGCTCACCTTGGGTGCTGAAAGAATCACAGACCCCTTGGCTCTCCAGCATCTTAAAGTTCGCTCTGATTTTCCTTGCGAGTTTCATTCCTATAAGCTGGGCAAACTGTATTGTTATAGCAATCTATGTAAATGGTTCTGAGGACGCAGTAACTTCTTCGTCTTGCTCCCAAGCTTGAAAACCTTAATCTTTTAGGTGAATTGAGCAAATATTTATTGAGAGATACTGCATGCCAAACAGCGCACCTTGGATGGATAGCCAGCTCTTTCCAAGAGGTGCCCTGAGAACTAAACTCAAATGCCCAAGGCATCCATAACAGGTGATAAATTAACTTCTTTACTATGCTACATGCCATCTATGGGAGGACTGAGAAAATAGTTACCCATTTTCTGTAGGGCATAACTCCCCCAGATAACAGCCCCGACAAATGCTGGACAACAGACAACTGCTGTTCGTCTGCTAGTATTATTCTAGCCAAGAAGACAGGCAGATGGTTCAGCAACCACCCAAAGTGTGATAATGACTGGGAGGGTTGGGTGTATGCTGTGGGAGCTGAAGGAGGAGGAGCTAATCCAGTCGGGGAGGGGAGGACGGGGAGGCAGCCTCCTTAAATCTGAAGTAGAGCTGGTTTAAAGAGGAAAAAGGAGTGTCTGGGCTGGGGGAACAGTGTGACAGCTCAAGGGAAGGGTGACAGAGGGGGGCTATTCTTGGGTGGACATTTGGTGACTCCTTGGTATATAGCATATATTTACATGACACAGAGTAGGTGCTCAATAAATACTTGTTGAGTGAATTAATGAAGAAGGGAATGAAGTATGACTAGAGCAAAGGGTGTGGTTGTAGGTGGTGAAGGAGAAAGTGATGATGGATGGGAGGGGCTGGCAGGTGAAGGACATGTCTGGTGAGGTCAACATGAACCTTGTTGACCACTGTCAACATTTGGGACTTTATCCCGAAGGATAAAGGGGCTGCTAAAGGGTAACGAAGGGGACAATGTAGCTTCTTAGTTGTGTGTTGCAAGTATGGGAGGGAATATAAATCCAGTTCTTCACCCTAAAAGCAACTCTTGCAATTAACCGATGACAAATGGACACTGAGTTCAGGCTGGTGTCCCGCGACATTGCCTCTTGGATGGGCACCCTGAAGCCCTCTTCTTTCTCTGGGCTGTGTCCCTGCCTCTTCTCCTCTCCATCCTTTGCTCTTCCTGCCCCTCTGCCCTCCCCACCTGGAGGGGCAGAGTCAGACGCCAGGTCCTGTGGTTTGGGAGAAAGCCCCAGGTTCTACACATCCCACAGGAAGGCATCTCTAAGACAACCCTCTTTCTCCCTATAATGTCACTTTGATATATTATTATGCTCAGGGCTTGAATTTTATATGACCTTACTTGTTCTCTTTTCACATACCACTTTTCCAAATGTCCCTAGTAGCTGATGGCAGTTGTATTCGCACAGTAGGATTAGTGGGAACTTTTCTCAAAGCTGTCACTAATGTGGGCAGGTTAGTTTTAATTTTTGTTTTTAAATATTCACTTGCTGATGAAGGCAATGTTTCTAGGTTGTTTTGTCTTCATTGCAGGGCTTTGCTTTTTCCAGGGACCAAGAATCCTTTCTTGCCACTTGCATAACATTCACATCACGTTTCTTTCATCTCTCAGGCTCCAAGAGACTCTAAGACCTGGAGGGGATAGTTTTCAAAGTGGGCCCCCTAGCAGGGGCTCTGGTCTGGGAGACTGAGAGAAGGTGGGGGCAAGTTCCAGGCCCTCGGTCCCCTGTTTCGGCCGCAGCGACTTTGCCGAGCGCGAGTGCTCCCCCAGCCGCAGACTGCACTGGCATGGAGCGCTCCGCAGCTGAGCGGAGGCGGAGAGCATAGAGAAGCCCCAGGCTGACCGCCTGGAAATGGGCAAGGAGCCGCTAACATCAGCACCCCTAAGAGTGCATTGCCTTCGGCCACTGACCTGGTGGAAAAGGACTTGTGAAGCTGGGTGCCTAGGAGTCACTGTGGCAGCCCTTTCAGGACCTGCAATCATTTCTCACCTTTCTTCTGGGAACTCTTCAGACAAACTACCCAAGAGGTTTAAGAGATGAGCCACAGGGAGGGAGGCGACCAGAATTTATTGACATGTTTCAGGTATCAGGCCTGGTGCTGAGGCTTTATGGGAGTTACTCCATGTAACTCTCTCAGAAGCCATAGGAGGAGTGTTCCAGGAAGAATAGAAACATCGAGTCTAAGTCCAAGTAACCCCTAATGGGGCACAGATGAACCAGAAAGAATGCAGCCTTAAATTCTTTAATTTGAAGTGGCTGATTGGAAAGGTCGAGTTAGAAGCAAGGTCTTCAATTGCTTCTAACTTGTCCACAGTAGAATCATCAATAGTAGTTGCCATGATACTATGCTGTGCACATTCGGGCTTGTGGCTCTCAGTCTGTCACCCAGAAAAATCACCTGGAAGGAAGCCTGCCAAAAAATGTAGACTTTCAGTCTTCTCCTGCAGAGATACTAATTCAGTAGATTTGGTGTGGGGTCCAAGAAGTGACATTTTATTATCAAGTGAGAATTACCGATAGATTGTACTCTGAGGAAAGCAAAATAACCATGGTTAAACCTGGAAGCTGAATTAGCTCAAGTTCATTTGCATCAGAAAAATGCTAGGCTGCTAATTAATTTGGAAACTGTGGTCACTGGATTGGTTTGCTCTTGGGTATTCTGCTGTAAAGCATTAAGCAAGTGTGGCTAGAATTGTTCAGAATGGTCCAACATCATCGGCATTTATATTAGCGTAATAGAAATGTTCTTTCTCTTCTGTTATTTTTCTTATAAGCTGCAATCTGTGCTATAAGTAGCTAAACATTCCTTTGGAGCTGCTGCTTTTGTGAAGCATGTCTGCGTCCACACAACTAAATCGGCATTGCAAGCATATTTCCAAAATCAGTAAGCTGAGGAACACCTGGGCAGCCCCTTTCTTCACCATGGCCAGAGCGCTCCTACCTTTGGTCCTTCGTTTGCTTCTTTGGCAGGTGATGCCCTCTTCACCCTGTCAAATCTTGCTGATCGTCAAAGGGTTATTGCAAATGTCACTTCCTCCTAAAGCGTTTCCTGATTTTCCTCTTCCACTTTCCTTTCCTTGCATAGTCCAATGTGATTTCCATCATCTTGGAACCCACAAAACTCATAGTTACAATTCTTTAGTGGGATTTTTTCCTTCCTTTTTTATCTTCAGTTTTTATCACTTGATTTAATTACTAAAAGTGCTTATTGCAACACAAGTACTACAGGTTGCACACCGTCAAGAGTGAGGCCTTAGTCTTCCACATCAGCCCCGCCCCCCACTGCAGACCTTTTAAAATATATTTGCAATACGTACCTGTCTATAAACCCACCTCTTCCCCCTAAACATACACGCAGACTAACTGCACTTTTCTAGGAACGTGTAATTTTCAATAAAACAGGCTTCCTGTCAGCTGCTCCAGCATATGTCTAGAATTCCAAAAAATGTTCAGTCTGTTCTTGAATTTGGATTAAAATAATATGATGCAAGCCTTAGATAATTTGCAAGTGAATTTCCTAGCCTATGCATCTTGTCTTCATTTCTTTGAGGGCACAAGGCATTCATTCCAGGCTCCCCTAGTGCCCCACATGCACATCCCCGCAGTTGGAAAGGACAGCGCCTCCTGGACTGGACCCCACCCTCTTTCCCCTCCCCCTCAGTCTTTGGCCTTTTTATCCCTCCCCCAGGGCTTGGCGGACCTGTTCTGTGAAGGGCCGCAATACGTTAGGCTTTGCAGGCCATATAGTCTCTGCGAAATGACCCGAAGTGAAAGCAACCATAAACAGTATGTAAATGAATGACCGTGTCTATGTACCAATCAACCTTATTTATGGATAGTGAAATTTAAATTTCATTCTTTTAATTCATTTTTCAACCATTCAAAAAATGTGAAAACTGTTCTTAGCTCGTGGGCCATGCAAAAACAGAGAGGCTGGTTTCGCGGAAGGATCGTAGATGCCGCTCTGCGTCCTCTCCCAGTCCTCACTTCTTTTTACATCTGCCTTTTGACGAAGCTGCAAGTCACGTTAAGGGCTGGGTGTGGGTGTTCAGAGTCTGAGGCTGGAGGGGAGAAAGCGAACAGAGCACTCAAGTTGATTTTGGCTTTCAAATAAATATCTCAAATGTAACCAACAAACAGAAACAAGATTGGGCCTTCCAAACTGCAAAATTAACTTTCTACTCAACCATAGCTTTTTTCTGGCAGCACTAAAAGAGTATTTTCTTCCTAGCCTTGAGTTAAAACATCATTGTTTATACTTTACGTGCATATTTTATTTTACGTTCATCCCTTTGTTTCGTTTCCTGAAAATAAGGACTTTTAAACCTCTATTGTCCCTGCATCATCCACCTGAATACCTGGTACAAATTCAGTGGTAAACCCCAAAATCTCTATCAATCCTGATTTCTTAGCCAACACCTTCATCCTTATTCCCTCCATTTCTACTTTCTGCTATAGCCCATATAAATTAGCAAATAGAAAACAACCAGAACATGTCTTCAAAATTGTTTTACAAATAGATTATCTTGGAAATCGAATAAAAATTATGTAGAATCAAGAGAAGACATATTTACCTCTTGAGATGCAGTTTTATTTATTTTTATTTTTTTCTTAAATCGCAAAGCACCCCTCCCTGGGGACAAAGGATGTAAATTTTTTCACCTGCTCTCTTGTGATAAAGCTAACCGTTGTGGGTTTGTGCAGGCTTTCTACAAAGTTCAACATTCTCGGCCACTTACATGAAGATGGTAATAAGGCTCTGCTTGTACTTGAGATGAAAGTATCTTCTGTGACCAAATCTAAAGCTACTTCTGACCCCCACCTCCACCGCATTCTGTCTTCCCCGCCTTTCTTGAAAGCAGACGTGGAATTTGTAGTAGACACTGCGTCTTTCTTTATACTATTAATGTCTGAGTTTTAGTGAAAATGGAGAAAGGTACAGTGGCATCAGGGGGCAGAGTGGTCAGAGAGAAACTTCTCCCAAAGGGCTTAAACATACCTTTGACTCTGGAATCTAAGCTAACACATCGGGGTCTTCAATTTACAAATTTTTCCCTGGTCAAAAAATAAAATGTCTAACAAGCCTAAAGTATACTCAGTGGCCATATTAAGGGTCTCATAAATCATTTATAGGATGCAAAGTAAACATGCCTGGCTCTTTGTATTTTAGTTCCTTGGCAGAATGTTCCATGTCAGCTGACCTCACTTCAGCATTGGGTGTTATTTTGAAACAAATACCTGAATCTCCTTCCTCCATATAGCCAACATGTGGCCTACATGGACAGTTTCAAACTGTGTCCTGCCATCCCTGGCAGTATGATGATCCATCGCCATAAGCCAGAGAACAAACGCATGCTCTATTTACCTAGAAAGAGCCTTTCATGGAAACGTTTTCAAGGAATTACAGACCCATTTCCAGAGATGTTTCAATTCTGTGCACACAATATCATTAGGCTAAGAGCAAGCGAAGGCAGCTACAACCTTGCTTGCTTTTGTGTGGTTCTTGAGCTAATTATTTTCAGGAATCAAAAGAAGAATAATATTTAGCCACCTGTAAAAATTATATCAAATTCAAACTTTGGGGTTCATGAATAAGGTTTTACTGGCTAATACTCTCACCCATTTGTTTATGAATTATCTGTATCGGCAGGGTTTACTTCTCTGGCAGAGTCTGCTGAATGGCCTGCAAAACCCTTCACAGAAAGTTTGCTGGGCTCTGGGTTAGACTGTGGGCTTTGGGTCAGAATTTCTTGTTTGGATTCTGGCTCTGCCTCTTACAGTGTGAAACTTGCCAGCTTTTCTTGTCTATAAAGTATTTCCTTGTCTGTAAAATATGGCCCACTTTATTGTTCTCTTGTGAGAATTAAATGACATCAATGTTGGGTTCCTGCAGTTTCTTCATTCCTTCTAGATGTCACTGTTCCAGTTGGGAAAATTCACATAAGAGACTGCAAGCTTGCGGGTTTAACTGGTATTTGGATTCAGCAGACAACAGTATCAATCGTTTGGGTTTGGTTTTCCATCAGCTCAACTCTAAGACCATAGGAAATAATTTTAGCACTCTCAGAAAAATCATGCATCTCTTCCATGCCTGGTGAGGGGAATCTCAGCGTTCAAGCTTATATTCTACAGTTTTAGTTCTTCTTGTGCTTTCAGAAGCAACACTCTAGACCCCTGGTCTTGGCATTCCTCCCTTTGAACAGACACTGCCCAGTTGCTGAGCGTTCACCTCCTGTCGGTGTATTGTCTTAATGACTTCAGTGACTGTGATCAGGTTCATCAGTGCTTGTTGGGGATGATTCTTGACCATCCCCTGTCACAGATGGGAATCTCTCTTCCTCCTGCCCATCTCAGTGGGATAACCATGCTTCTTTCATTGTTCTCTTTGGTATGAAGTTATCAGTGTTGGTTGTTTGTTGGTGTACAACAGATATCCAGTCTGGTTAAAAAAAAAAAAAAAAAGACATGTTGGAAGGATGCTGAGTGGCAAAAAAAAGTGAAGGAAGAAATATGGGCTACTCCAAGGAGTCAGGGCAGCTGTGGGAATTTGAGAGCACAGAACTGTCTTTTTTTTTTTTTTTAGTGGGAGGAAAGGGGGGACCAAAGGGGAGGGACATCAATGTGTGATCACCTCTAGAGTGCCACCCACTGGGGGCCTGGCCCACAACCCAGGCATGTGCCCTGACTGGGAATTGAATCAGCGACCCTTTGGTTCACAGGTTGGCACTCAGTCCACTGAGCCACACCAGCCAGGGCAGAGCACAGAACTGTCTTTAAGATGCTGCTTTCAGGTGACTACCCTATTCGCAGTGACTTGGCATAAAGTTTGAGGATCTGGGCAAACAAATCTGACAGACCAGGCCACTCCTGTGGTCAGAAAGCAGGGACCTATCATTGAAATCCTTCCAGGGTGGTACTGACTAGGTGAAATGGAGTGCCTAGGTGGTCTCAAATAAGGGATGTCGATCTAACTCCAACCTTTCATTGTTTTTGGCGGTGGCAGTGGATAGGATGGGAAAGAATGGGGAAGGGAGGTATTACTAAAATTTTCTCTAAA
Organism: Mormoops blainvillei; assembly: GCA_004026545.1. Classification (NCBI taxonomy): domain Eukaryota; kingdom Metazoa; phylum Chordata; class Mammalia; order Chiroptera; family Mormoopidae; genus Mormoops; species Mormoops blainvillei. The sequence goes on from PVJD01003353.1 coordinate 161,531, forward strand.
TCTCAGTTTCCTAAAGTATAAAATCCAGGTGATAATACTCATTTTGCTCAGTTGTAAAGATTCTAAGAGGCAGAAGTAAGAACTTAAAGGCCTGTTAAAGGCTATAACCAGAACTGGTATAGAATCCATTTCTCCATATTCTTTTTGTTGAAGCAGATTGAGGGTCTCCCCAGATTCAAGGGAATGGAGAAACAGACCCCTCCTGCTCATGGAGGAGGGCAAAGTCACTTTGCAGAAGGGCACGTGGGGTGGAAGCTACCTCCGTTAGAACCATGTTTGGAAATTATGATTTTCCATATTAGGACATGTTTCAAATCTTTTCCATGAATTACATTCATTTAAGCCTTCTAACAATTCTACAAAGTAGTCACCATTATCACTACTAGTTTTCAGGTGACCAGACTGAGTCCCATGGTGTTAAATAACTGGCCCAAACGGTACACAGTTAGCACGTTGCATATCTTATTTAAACAGTGAGGAATCTGATCTCTAGTCCCTCAATCTTTACCACTGATTTCCTGCCTATCACACTAGCTGTATCAAGCCTGAACCTAATCACAATCTTGAATGAACAAGAAGATTTAGTAGTTGTTTTAAAGCCTTGTCTTTGTACATAAGACAGAGAGTGTGCACAGAGAGCACTGCACTACACATCCTTGTAAATGTGCTGTTGCCTCATTTTGTATATCTGAATATAAAATGACTGGCTGGGTCACTGATCAGCATATTTGTAAGTTTGATAAATTCTGCCAAATGCCCTCCTGTAGACTCTTATCAATTTATAATCCCCCAACAGCGTAAGAGAGGTCTGTTTTCCATTTCTTTGCCAACAATTCGATTGAAGGTCTTTGATCTTTGCCAGATTAGTCAGTGAAATATGGCATCTCGAGGGAATTTAATTAGCATATTTCTTATTACAGTTGATGTTGTTCATCTTCTCATGTGCATTAGAACATAACCATTTGTATTTCCTTTTCTGTGAACCAGCTCATCCTCTTGGTGCCAAATATTTCCCTTTTCCACTTGTCAATATTTTAATTTTTAATTTTTATTCATTTGTTTATTTCAATTGTATTTTTCCATGACCATTTACCCTTCCTATACCCCTTCCATTCTATCCTCGCCCCCCTGCCCTGCAATCATCACACTGTCGTCCGGGTTCATGAGTCTTTCTCTCTTTTTTTCTGCTCGATCCCTCCACCCCCCTCAGTAACACCCCCCAGAGCTGCCAGCCTGCTCCCTATCTATGAGTCTGTCTCTATTTTGCTTGTTAGTTCAGTTTGTTCGTTAGATTCCAAATATGAGTGAAATCATAGGGTAATTGTCTTTCTCTGGCTGGCTTATTTCCCTTAGCATAATGCTCCCTAGTTCTACTGGAATCTATCTCATTTCCAATAGTACTATATATATTAAGAAAATTTTCCTTTTGTCTGCAAATATTTGCTAGTTTTTGCATGTAACTTTGCTTTTTTCATGGTGTTTTTATTATTCAGATAAAAATTTTATATAGCCAAGTTTTATTTTTTTGTTTTCTGAATTTTCTAGTATTTGGAATTTTTCTTCATCCCAAGATTATAAAAATTGTTTCCCATGTTCTATTGCTGTAATTTTAGGATGCATGCAAAATTCCCCACTCCACCTAATTGAGACAAACTTTTGAAATTAGAAGATTTCACAAAATAATCTGGATTCTTGCTTTGGGAACCCTTCAGTGCTGACCTGTACCTTCACATGGAAATACTTGGCTGGAGGTAAGTGGCAGCCCCGCCCCTTGACAAGACTTGTCCTTCTCACTTCACATGGTCCTGACCTTGCCCTCTGTGCTCGCTGGCATTCCAGGCGATGCCTCATAGGCAATTAAGCGCGCTGCTGCAGAATTGGGGCCGTATGTGAGGTTAGGGGTGGAAGGTCTGAGCTGATGAAAGAATTGGGTTTTCTTTCTGTAGCAGTTTGTTTTGGTAAGTTTTCACATTTTTTTCCAGTTAAACATTGGATTATCGTGCTCCTAAAAATGGGGTATACATCCACCTAAGAATTAGATGAAGCCATCATGCAAATGTAGTACATCTTTCTGATAGACATCTTGTCTGTGAAGTGGATGGTGACGATGGTGGTATATCATTTACTGATAAGTAATTTACAATATTGTTGCTAAAAACAAGCATCAACTTAATTTGTAGTATAAATCAATATTTTAATGACCCTTTAAAAAACTAGCTATATCTCTAGCTTCCATTTACTTATTTACTCATTTATGATGTTAGGGTTGCTTAGCTATAAAAGTTTGACATCAGTGAATAATAAATTTTATTATAAGCCTAACTATAGATAAATGCATTGCCAAGTGAAGCCTTACTGCACTTTATATAATCATCTTCATTCAAACAGCTGATGTTGGGCTGGTACCTGTTAATTAGTTTTCAGGTAAAAATGTAGTTACTTTGTTTATGAAGCCAGAGGGTATTTTGAATTAACATATTATGAACTAATACCTGGTAATGAAAGGGAAATATTTCTCTGTGTGAGAAAAGGAATAAAAGTAGGAAGCCAAAAGGAGAAATTGTTGTTTCTTTAAGTCTTTTTAGAATTTTATTCGAGTAATACAGAACAGATTTACTTCAAACAGCAAACTTTATTAAATGTTTACCGTGTGCCAGGAATGACTAGTGAAATCAAACAGAGGAGCTGTAGTACTTACCGTCTATGGGAAAAGAAGGATGGTAATAATGACATTAGCCTAAAACACTAGAGTCTCTCTCTATATATGTACTCCTCCAGGTGTACAACACTTAAAATGCTGAGTAAAATATATTTTAAAATAAAACATTTAAAAAGCACAACAGAGCTGACAGTAGAGAAAATAGCCCAAAGCAAGAAATGATGAGGAAGTACTTTTTTTTTCCTGTGTGCATTTGCCAATATTTGGTGATCTACACACTTGGTTTTAATGGACTACAACATAGAAGTCCAGAGACCAAGCCAGGGCTCAGAGAGAGCAAGAAGTCTGATTGGGGAACACTTTTTAAAATCGAGACCCGTTGTGGGTGGGCACGCAATGCAATATACAGATCAAGTATCATAGAAGTGTACGCTTGAAACCTATATGATCTTAACCAATGTCACCCCAGTAAAATTAATTTTAAAAAAGAAAGAAAAAAACCCATGACCCTAAAGGGTTACACACAAAATGGGTAAACTAGAAAGTCCAACACCACAAAGTGGACTCAACTATCTTGGACTTTGCTCTGAATGCTATAAAAAAAGAAAAGAAAAAATAAAAATAAATTCCTCTGATAGTTTTTAATCTGAGTTCATGTGAGTTTGTAGACCATACTTCACCTTACCTGAGTGGTCTAACAAAATTCTGAGACAAAATTTAGTAAAAAGTGTTTCTGGGTTCTACATCTTTCTTGGGCAGAGTACTTCTCTCCAAGTGGCATCAACCTGAGAGGAAACAATAACCCCCCATCAGAAATTACTCTGCCCCACCCTGTGATGTTTAAGCCTAGCTGCTACTTACAACTTGAGGTTATATCACTGATCAGTTTAACAACTAAGGTGGAAAATACAGAGAAGCAGCCAAAAGTGGGAAGACAAAGGAATAGATCCCAAATGAAAGAACAAGAGAATTCTCCAGAAGAAGAAGTAGATGAAATGGAAGCAAGCAATTTATCAGAGAGAGTTTAAAGTAATGATTATAAGGATACTCAACAGCATGAAAAAAGACATAGAAACTGTAAAAAAGGGCCAGTCAGAAATAAAGAATACAATATCTGAAATAAATAATACATTGGAAGGAATAAGCAGTAGGTTACATGTAGCAGAGTGATCTGGAAGACAAGATAGAAAAAAACACCCAGGCAGAACAACGAAGAGAAAACAGAATTTTAAAAAATGAGACAAACTTAAGAACATTTTGGACAACATGAAGTGTAACAACATGCGCATCATGGAAATACCAGAAGGACAAGAGAAAGCAAGGGATTGATCTTCCAGGCAGAAAATCAATAAGGACACAGTGGCCTTAAATGACACACTAGATCAAATAGATTTAATTGATGCCTTCAGAACATTTCACCCCAGAGCAACAGAATATATATGTTTTTCAAGTATACATGAAATGTTTTCTAGGACAGAATACATTAGAACACAAAACAAGTCTCAATAAATTTAAGAAGATTGAAATCATGTCAAGCATCTTCTCTGACCACAATTAATCACGAGAATAACACTGAAAACATACACAAAGACATGAAAGCTAAATAACAC